>JASIRB010002637.1:0-61427 GCA_030323885.1 Branchipolynoe longqiensis | reverse complement strand
ATATACACACATATACACACACAAATATATATACATATATATATATAAATATATATATATATATATATATATATATATATACTGACCAAATCATCGGATATGGGGCAGTGGGTTAGATTTATTATATCAATCTATTTTCACGAATGCAAATCTGGCAACAACTGATAGACCGTCATGCAGCTCTTCGGCTCTGAAAAAGAAAATAACTGCGTGAAGAAAACATTGTCTCCCTCCCGCCCCATCTATGCTTCCCTCCGCCTTCCCTCCCTCTCTCCTTCAACACCCCTCATTCTGTCATTTGTCCATTTCAAGGCCTTGAAAAGTCTTGAATTTACCTATTTTGGGTAATTAGTCTTGAAAAGCCACGAATAAAGCTGTCACCACTGATCTAAATTAGTCTGAAATCACCATTCGCTATTGTTTCCCTCCCCCCTGAAATCAAAATTAAAATAGTCTTGAATTCCTTTCAAAAACAGCCTTAAAAAACCTTGAAATAGGCTTGAATTCCATATCTTCATATGTACATGGACCCTGTTAACGTAGACTATAATGCATTATCACATAGCCTTTTTCACACCTATGGAATCCCACCTTTACTGTGCCGTAGGTGGCGTTGCAAAATAACAGTCATCGCGAAGCCAATTTGATATAGCGTTTGACACACGGGTGTGAAAGATTCAAAATTCATAATCTGGTTTTGAACCCAGCCGTTGATGGTCGCGGTCTGAAGACAACGAGTGCCACACACACACACACACACACACACACACATACACACACACACACACACGGCAAATGCACACACCCCTTCTTTGTTAAATGTGGGATACAATTAACTAGTTGTGTAGGTCACTACCGAACACTCTCACCTGCTTGAAGTCAATGTCTTTGAGTGGTTTTGCTGTTTGGGATGCGACCGCCCCTCCACCCGTCCCCACGACTTTGATTGGTATTCTGTTGGTCCCCCCCCCCCCCCCCCCCCGACCCCACCCCTCACCACACGCCTCCTCATCCCTGTCACCTTACTCTCCCACACAACCCATGTCATCCTATCCCACATAGCCCCTGCTGCTCCACCTTAACCCATCCTACCTCACTCATGTCACCGCATCCCACTCCACCCATCCCCAACCTGCCCACCCATCCCAAACACCCCCCAACACCCCCAACCACCCCGCCCCCTCACCCATGCCGCCACACCTCACCCCACCCTCACCTCACCCCCATTTCACCTTCACCCGCCCACCCCAACCTCACCCCCACCCCACCCCATCTCATCATCCAACCCCAACCTCACCCTCCAGCCACCGCACCTCACCCCGCCCCATCTCACCTTCACCCCACCCCAACCTCACCCTCACCCCACCTCACCTCACCCCACCCCACCATAACCTCACCATAACCTTCCCCACCCCCAGCAAACCTTCCCCCCCCCACCACACCCTCACCCCCCCCCACTGCCCCGCTCGCACACGCGCCACCAACCACCCCCCCCCCCCCCCCCCCCCGCGGTGCCCACTGGGGGCCCGATAAGCCGGCACAGTTCAATCCACGGCTGGTTAGGCGCGCGATGTATGTTTTCAGCTTGTCGGGTGGGAAAGCACTCTCCCCGCGGCCTGTCACCGATCCGCCTGATCCCCGGGGCGGCACCACGGCCTCGCTTTGATCGGCACCGTGCCCCCTTAGAGACGGGTTACAGCAGCTTAAACGCTAATTAAAGGCTACAATTTGTGCTCGTTCACCTGGTGGGTGATATACGGGCGGCGCGCACCCCCAGGGCCGCCCCCGTACCACTCCGCCCCGCCCCGCCCCGCCCCGCCACGACCCGCCCCGCCCCGCCACGACCCGCCCCACCAAGCCCCGCCCCCGCCTCACCCCGCCCCTCTCCGCCCCATCCCGCCCTGCACCGTCCCGTCCCACACTGCTCTGCCCCGCCCCGCCCAGCCCTGCACCGTCCCGTCCCACACTGTTCTGCCCCGCCCCGTCCCGCCCCGCCCTGACCCGTCTGTCCCACCCCGCCTCGCCCTCACCCGCCCGCCCGGCCGCCCCAGCCCCCGCCACCCCCGTTCCGTCCCGCTTTGCCCCACTCCTGTGTTGCCCCACCCTGTGTTCCCCGACCTGGCCTGCCCATCCCCGTCCCCCCTCCCCTCCTCTCTCATCCCCCTCCCCGTCTCCCCTCCCATCCCCCCCCTCCGCTCCCCTCCCTCCCCCTCACCCTCCCCTCCCCCTCCCTATCCCTCTCCCCTCGCTTTTCTCGCCTCCCCTTCCCTTCCCCTCCCTCCCCCTCCTCCCCTTCCCCTGACCCTTCCCTGCCCTCTCCTGCGCGCCCCCTCCCCTCCACTCCCCCCTCCCCCTCCCTCACCCTCCCCTCCACCCTCCCCGTCCCCTCCCCTCCCCTCCCGCTCTACCCGACCTCTTCCCCCCCTCCCCTCCCCTTCCCCTCCCCCCACCCCGCCCCGCCCCGCCCCGCCTCGTGTCAGCTTCCGACCAGTGTCGAGTCTGACGCTGCGCCAACTGCGTGCGGTCGTCCTACCTGGCACGAAGGTGCGGGTGTGGGAGGGGGACATGTACATGGTACGGGGGGGGGGGGGGGTCGGGCGCAGTAGTCTCCCCACTGAAGTGGGCACCACATCGTATACCACTATTTTGTATCATTGCTATGCTACATGTTGGTTCTAATTGTTGTCCCACAGTACAAGCTGCTTAGTAGTATAGTACTTGTCACACAACAAATATGGTATAAGAAATAGAAGAAAGCATTCCCTTTAACATACTTCAAAATTCATCAAGCCCGACGTCCATAACATCAACTTGTATAGCTAGTCAAATTATTTTGACGATTAAGCCGCCATAAAATAAAGTAAAAAAACACCCATATCATCATCATCATCATCATCATCATCATCATCATGCTGTCGGTCGCGATGCGACAAAGACTGCTTTCATTACTTGACTGCCGCTCTCCATTTAGCTCTCTGCTGTGAGAGTGATGTCCATGAGTCGGTCTAGTTTTGTGCGGTTGTACATTTCATGAAAGCTGCCTGCAAAAGTGTTGAAGTGCTGCTGGCTTTTGCAAGTTACCAGCAGCACTCTCTCGGGGAGCAAATAGAGGTTTCACACCGGCAAGAACATGTTCAGACAGGCGCAAAACTATTTTTCCCTGCAGTGGCTGGTCGGGAGATGTTGGGAGTTCCATACATCAACTGCATTTAATGCTGCCACAGTGACATGGTTTTCTGTTTAGGGTTTGCTCTCTTAGCCTTCAGTTCTGTCAAGAACCTGTACCACAAGGCAGTGGTTTACAACTCTGCAGGGCAGGGGCGTCAAACTCCCTGCGGTATTGCAATACCTGCAAAACCAATTGCAATACCTGCAATACCTGCAATACCTGCAAAACCTGCATACCATACATACATACCCATAGCATACTGATATCAAACTGGCTACTCTAGAATGAATATAGCACAATATCAGAATGGGTATGTGACTGGTGATTATTTCATGGAGGGGAGGGCATCAAATAGTAATCCCAAACTGGGATTACTATTTTTATTAGGATCGGCAGGGCACTGATTTATTACATTACAATGGAGAATGCGTTACCAACAATATTAGGCCATTTAATCATCGAGTTCTTTTAGTGTATTTAATCAAATCGTCTGATGACATGTTGTGCGTGAGACGGAACACCTATAGCGTAACATAAAATTATGCAGAATAACTTATTATTTGATTGAAACAAATATGATACCAACAACAGAAAAAATACGCTGATAAAACATAGAATGTAAGGTGGGAAGAACTTTGTTAGTATGTTACCACTGTGGTTGAGAGATGTGGAGAGGGAGGAGGGAGAGTGGAAGGAGGGGTGGAGATGGGAGGACAGAGGGAGGGAGATGTTGAGGAGGGAAGGGAGTGAGGTAGGGAGGGAAGGGGAATGATGAGGGGGGGGGGGAGGGGGGAATGGGAGAGGGAGGGGGAGAGGTAGAGAGGGGGGGGGGAAGGGAGAGAGGGGGATGAGGAGGAGAGGGAGAAGAGAGGAGAGAGGAAAGGTAGGGAGGGGAGGGAAAGAGAGGGAAAGGTAGGGGGAGGGAGAGGAAAGGAAAGGAAGGAGAGAGGGAGAAGAGAGAAGGGGAGCGGTAGGGAGGGACGGAGGGAAGGAGAGAGTTAGGGGGTGAGGGGGACCGGAAGGAGAGAGGGAGAGAGAAAGAGAGGTGAGGGGAGAGGGAGAGAGAAATAGAGAAAGAGAGGTGGGGGAAGGGGAGGGGAGGGAGAGAGGAGGGAGGGAGGGAAGGAGAACCTCATTGCCGCTGCCCTTCTCGCGACCATCATGTCAAACCCGCCCCTAACTCTTGCTTCTATCTGACAGCCAAATCACCACCTCTCACAATAAGCACCCTCCGAGGGCACCCCGCCGCGCAGCGCCATCCAGCGGTGATATCTTTATAACGCGCCGCCATTTTATACCAACAAAGTCAAGATGAAAGGCGCACCGCCCGACTGGTGTTTCGCCCCGGCTCCACGTGGGGGAGCCACCGCGGCAACAACTTGTCCGACGCGCCACCTGGCAGGGACAATGCGAACTGTTAAAAGATTGTGGCGCATTTTTCAAGATAAGGCTAAAGGGGTGCCCTTTAACAGCGCGGTAAAAGCATGGTTAAATGAGGGACGTGGATGAATTAAAGTCGTCTGCGTATATTTCAGCTATGCAGCTGTGATAATGAGAGATACACAAGGTTTGAGGATAACTAACCGCTAACAACTTTGAATACTATAATGACTTCAAACGGATATTGTGTCAACGACATATATATCCGTGTCATACACGAACAAACTGAAATCATCTATGTCTGGATCATATTGCTTATTTAATTTTTTTTATTTATTTATTTTTACTCAAGCGACAGTTTCACTCAGAACGTGCTGGGGCTGATACGGTAGTTGGTGTGAGCGGATCTGTGAGCACCATATCGGCCTAAGTAGCATTGCTATCGACATCGTTATTTCTTTAAGCTACTTACTAATGCTAGGTACACACCTACCGTTTACGACTCGCGCACTAAAACTCGCGACCCGACCCGACCCGACTCGCTTAAAACTGAAAATGGGCCGATTAATTTTTTGAATCACGAATCGCAATCGTAAGGAAGCACTTTTAGCCCTAAAATTGAGTTTTAAGTAACGAATCGGAATCGGTAGGTGTGCTAGGGGAGTGCACACCTCAACACTTTTGGGCAATTTTAGATCGAATACGGTAGGTGGGTGCAGAAAAACGGTAGGTGTGTACCTAGCATTACATTGTCTCCACTGTTGGAGTTGGCCTGGTCCCTTCCGTAGCCTCCAGCTATAGAACCCTGGCAGTGTCTACTTACTCATGATGCATTTATATGTGCTGTTTTATTCAGCATACAATACCCACCTTTTCTTCCACTGTATTCTCCATTCTCACGGCGTCTTCAACTCCACCCCCCCCCCCCCAGTTACTCTTTCTTTCGTTCTTTCTTTCTTTCTTTCTTTCATTCTGTTTTTCTTTCATCTAGTGTCTTTCTTTCTTTCCTTTGTGCTTACTTTCTTTCTTTCTTTCTTTCTTTCCTTCGTTCTTTCTTTCTGTCGTTCCCTCTTTCTCCCTGTCTTGCTGTCTCTCTCTGTCTCTCTCTGTCTCTCTCTGTCTCTCTCTGTCTCTCTCCCTGCTCTCCCTCTTTTTCTCCCTATCTCTGTCTGCCTCTCTCTCTCTAGTCACACTCTTTCTGCTCTCCTCATTACTCTCAAAACCCCGTACGACCTCACTTTTTAAGCACCCTTTCTCCCCCCGCCCCTTTTCACCGTTTCCCCCTCCTCCTACATATTCCACACTTTTCCCGCTTTCCTTCAATTCTACCTCAACCCATCTCCATCCACCACTATCTCTTTCACCATCTCTCTCTCGCTCTATCCATCTCTCACTTTCTCACACTCTATCTCACTTTCTCTGACTCTCGCTCTCCGTCTCTCTCACTCTCTCGTGCTCTCCCCCTCTCTCCCTCTCTCTCTCCCCTCCCCCCTCTCCCCCTCTCTCCCCCTCTCCCCCCGCTCGGCCCCTCTCCCTCTTTCTCCCTCTCTTTCCCTCACACCCTTTCTCCCTTTCGCCCTCTCTCTCCTTCCTCCCTCCCTCCCTCCCTCCCATCCCTCTCTCTTCCTCGCTATGTCCCCTGCACATACTCTCACATCGCTGGCGTCCTCTCTCGCGCTCCCTACCTCTCTTGCACACACTCTCACGTTTCCCCCTCTCTTATCGCGCGCCCCGCCCCCCCCCCCCCCACCCCTTCTCTCTCTCTGATTGGTATTCCCTCTCTCTATCTGGCTTGATCATTCACGCAAAGTAAAGCGTTAAGCAGAATGGTGCAACCACCCTGGATGTGAGGGGTGATGGGGGTAGTGGCAGTGATGGTTGGCGGTGGTCGGAAAGGGGTGGTGATGGTCGGTGAGGGGTGATGGTCATGGGCGAGATGATAATATATTTGGGTGATATATTACATATGTATATGAGACTGTCCCAAAAGGTGCTAAGCAATATGGGACAAAGCTTTGTCCATTGTAACGATCAACATACTATCTACTATGCATTTGCTCAGGATAAACTGATTTGTTTTTTTACATGGTGTTTCATAATCCCAATAGAATACATGTTGATTTGAAGCAAATGTCCTTGTGTTTTCAGTGTATCTGTTTCTGTGCTGTTTTGTGTCAATCATTACAATGGACAAAAAAAAGAAGAGTTATCACCTTTTGAGACAGGCTCATATATGTAGGTGTTATCTATAGATTATTATATATATATATATATATATGTATATATATGTATATATATATATATATATATATATATATATATATGTATGTGCACATGTGTGTATATTTCAAAATGTGTTTATATTATAGATATATATATATATTATAACCTATATCTATTAGTATTACATATGTATACACTGATATATTACATATGTACATATGAAAGTGTTGTGTATAGATTATTATATATGTATATATGTATAAATGTATATATTTTGAAAAATTTGAAGTGCAAATGTACTAAATTAACTTTGACACCACAGGCTTCTGCAGTAACAGGCTCTACTATTAAATTGGCTTGGTATCCCGTTCTATGTTGTGACAAATGTTTGATAGGTGCACCAGTATCTAAGTTAAGATATGTAGAATCAAATTTACATCACTGTTTTGGTTTAGAAAATTTGATGTTTTCATCTGAGTCAGCCTATGCAGCTTTAAGCTGAGTGGTTGCTTACTGACTATTCTTTTCGGTGTCTCACAAGTGAAGCCTTGTGCCCTAAACTGCCTGGCTGTGGGCCACAACTTCTACACGGAGAGGTCGCCGGAGGTGATCGACGGCACGCGCTGCTACCCGGACTCCATCAACATGTGCATCAACGGCGAGTGTAGGGTGAGTGGTGAGTGGGGCGAGGGGCGAAGGGGCGAGGGGCATGGGGTGGGCGGGGGCGTGGGGTGGGGCGAGGGGTGTGGAGTGGCGAGGGGTGTGGGGTGGGGTGGGGGGTGGGGGCGAGGGTGTGGGGTGGGGCGAGGGGTGTGGTGTGGGCGAGTGGTGTGGGGTGGGGCGAGGGCGTGGAGGCGAGGGTTTGAGGGCGAGAATGTAGGTGGGGCAAGGGCGAGATGTGGGGTGGGGCAAGGGGCGAGGGCGGTGGTCGTGAGGCGGTGGGTTGGGGCGATGAGCGTGGGACGTGGGGCAACGGGTATGGGCGAAGTGCGTGGAGGGCGAGGAAGGCGGGGTGGTAGCGAAGGCTGTAGGGCGAGGTGTGTGAGGTGAGGGCGTGGGTTGGGGGGGGGGAGTCGAGGGACGTGCGGTGTGGGCGAGGGGCGTGGGGTGAGGGGCTTGGGGCGAGGGTCTGGGGCTTGGGGCGTGGGGTGAGGGGCTTGGGGCGAGGGTCTGGGGCTTGGGGAGTGGGGTGAGGATGTGGGGCGAGGAGTGTTTGGGAAAGGGGCGAAGGGCGTGGGGTAGAGGAGTGTAGGGCGGGAGGTGTGGGAGCGAGGGGGCATGGGGGCGGGGAGGGTGGGGGAGAGGGAGCGTTGGGGCGAGGGGCGTGGGACGTGGGGTGTGGGGTGGAACGAGCAGGATAAGCATGTCAATTCTTGTTCTATTATTCAGGTGTTTTACATTTTCCTTTCATGCTTTGTTGATTGAACATTAGTTAATGATATGAAATAACCATAGAGTTGCATGCCATAAACAGAGGAGCAGTGAAATAGGGCGCGGTTTAGGTAATTGGGTTAATTATGATTTCCAGACAATTTCCTCCATTTTAACCTTTTGACCAGGCTGTACCATTTAGAAACTTAACTCTATGCGAAAGAAATTGCCTCATTTGCCAATTTTATTTCTTAAATAATTGTTTAAAGATTTATATTTATTTTTTATTTTTGCAAGGCACAAAGACAGCATAGTGTTTATAGGCCGAGCCTGCTATAAGGAGTCTAAGGAAAACTTGAAAAGTAACTCTGTAATTGGATCCTATGTTTAGAGGGGCTCCCTACTGGTAATCATAACTGGGTATCAGTAGACTTGGCAGTGATAGGTAGTTCCTTATCGATGACTGATGGGCTAACGGCGGTGTGTGAGTGAGTAACTGAGTAACTGCGTGAGTGGTTTGAGATGGCAGTTTATCGCCATGTCTGCAACAAAGACCCTCTTTATGACCAGAATAGCTAAACTACATAGACACTTCACAACTTGAATGTTATCATTTGTTAAACATCTTTTGTTGTTCTTGAAGTATAAATCAGATCAGGGGTAAGTCAGTGTGTTAGTTAGTGATATCAGAGTGATATAAGAGTAACCACCAGAGTTGATGCCTCTGTCAGTAGAGTGCCCTCTTCTCGTGAAGGAAGTCCTGGATTCTATAGCCGGCCGAATCAAACCAAAGACCCACAGAGTTGATAATTGTCGTTACATTGCATGGTATTTGGTGTTAGTAGCGCAGTGCAAGTAGTTGAGTGAGGAAGACCAATTGAAAGTTTTCTTTCCTAATACAATTATGTTCAAGAAAGGAGTCTGTGCGGTGTCTTTGTGCGGTATGTTTGTGCGGTATGTTTGTGCTGTGTGTGTTTGTGAGTTGTGTTTCTGTGTGCTGTGTGTATGTGTGATGCGTGTGTTGTGTGTGTTTGTTCTGTGCGCGTTTATATGTGTGCTGTGGGTATGCGTGTTGTGTGCATATGTGTTGTGTGCATATGTGCTGTGTGTTTGGTGTGTACTGTGTTTATGTGTGCTGTGTGTATGTGTGTTAGTATACTATGTGTGTATCTGTGATGTATGTGTGTATGTGTGCTGCATGTGTGTCGGTGTGATGTGTGCATGTTTGTCATTCTGTGTACTATGTGTGTAATGTGTGCTGTATATGTGTGTGCTGCATATATGACGTGTATGATGCATGAATGTTTGTGTGTGCTGTACATGTGTATACCTGTATGCTGCGTGTGTAATGTGTATGATGTGTGAATCTTTGTGTGTGTGCCGTATATGTGTGTGCTAAGTGTGCTATGTATGTGTGTGCTGTATATGTATATACATGTGTGCTGCAGGTGTAACATATGTGATGTGTGTATGTGATTGTTTGTGTGTGCTGTATATGTGTGTGCTGTGTGCGCTGGATACATGTGTTCTGTGTGTGATGTGTGTATGTGAATGTTTGTGTGTGCTGTATATGTGTGTGCTGTGTATGCTGCATATGTATATACCTGTGTTCTGCGTGTGTGATGTGTGTGAATGTTTGTGTGTGCTGTATATGTGTGTGCTGTGTGTTCTGCATATATATATATGTGTTATGCGTGTGTGATATGTGTATCTGAATATTTGTGTGTGCTGTATATGTGTGTGATGTGTGTGCTACATATGTATATACACATGTTCTGCATGTGTGATGTGTGTATGTGAATGTTTGTGTGTGCTGTATATGTGTGTGCTGTGTGTGCTGCATATGTATATACATGTGTTCTGTGTGTGTGATGTGTGTATGTGAATGTTTGTGTGTGCTGTATATGTGTGTGCTGCATATGTATATACACATGTTCTGCGTGTGTGAGGTGTGTATGTGAATGTTTGTGTGTGGTGTATATGTGTGTGCTGCATATGTATATACACATGTTCTGTGTGTGTGAGGTGTGTATGTGAATGTTTGTGTGTGCTGTATATGTATGTGCTGTGTGGCTGCATATGTATATACACATGTTCTGTGTGTGTGAGGTGTGTATGTGAATGTTTGTGTGTGCTGTATATGTCTGTGCTGTGTGTGCTGCATATGTATATACACGTGTTCTGCATGTGTGATGTGTGTATGAGAATGTTTGTGTGTGCTGTTTATGTCTGTGCTGGGAGTGCTGCATATGTATATACACATGTTCTGCGTGTGTGAGGTGTGTATGTGAATGTTTGTGTGTGCTGTATATGTGTGCTGTGTGTGCTGCATATACCTGTGTTATTGTGTGCAGGGCTGATTTGTGAGAGTGTTTAGCCGTAATTCAGGGGTGACTAAACAGAGTGGAGGTGGTTCATGTGATGGATGAGCTAAATGTGCCCCTGGGCGCTGCGCACTGGTGACCCTGTCTCAGGTCAGTCACACGGTGGTGACTACTTGTACCAATTCTAATTATATAATCAATGTTGTCTGTCTGACACAGTGACAGTCTCCCAATACACACAAACACACTCTCCTCTAGCTGAAGCAACGTTGGAAACAGGTGGGGGCCAACTTAAAGTTACATAATCCGATGGTTTTTGTTTTTTCCTATATTTCTTTTATATATGAGGTTCATCCTTATTTTCGTACCCTTTATTTTAGGGGGCTATATTTGTCAAGTGAAAACACGACAATTTAATGTTGGTGTACACACCGAAATGCCGGACGCCATAGGTTTCAGCAGTGACAGGTTCAACTAAAATTGACTAAGTATTCCTTCTCTGCAGCAATAAATAGTTAAAGCTGCATAGTCCGAGGGAGCATCAACTTTACAAATCGAAGGCACTTACCTAGATTTGATTCTACATGTCTAACCTAGATACGGATGCACTTATTAAGCATTTGTTGCTGGCTATAGAAGGGCATCACGAGTCAATTTAATAGAACCTGTTAGTGTTGTTACTGCATAATCCAATGGTGTCAGAATTTTGGTGTGCTTGCCAACATTAATTAGGTATGTTTGCACTTCATATATCTAAAAAGTTAGCTATTTAAAATATAACTAACTTCAAACAAAAGTAAGGTAGACCATGATAATCAATTTAATATATTTATCTCGGAAAATGACAGAAACTCAAAAGCATCGGACTTGCAACTTTAATGGATATACTGGTATTGGATATGTCGGACTATGTCAATGTTTGTTTTTCGAAAACTTGCCGCCTTCCTCGGATTATGCAGTTTTAGCGGGTCTTCAGGAAGGTCGTAGAGTCGGGTCTTGCTGCTTGCATTATTTACTCACCCACATGTGTAATGTTCAACCATGGTTGTGTTTGTGGGTGGGGGATGCCCCAATAATAAATACACAGCTCTCACCTGGGCCGCGTTCATGGTCCGTCTCGGAGGCGCCTCGGAGATGGCACTGACGTCACTCTACTTTGAACGGCAAAAACAATTTGTTGTCTCGAAAATGGCCGCCCCCATAGGCAGTGGCTATTTGCAATGAAAAAGCTGAGCTGTGATTGTCTGAAACCACTGGATATGGCGGCCATTTTCGAGGCGCTTTTTGTCTCCTATCTGAAAAGGGAGGCGTCGCCGAGACACCCCCTGAACGCAAATAGACCAAAAAGCATCGCCGAGACGTCTCCGAGACGGACCCTGAACGTGGCCCAGGTGGAGTGCTGCGCCCCCTGTCCCATAGACTTAAGCTATGATTCCATGTATGTGGTATGTGAATGCAACAAAAAATGGAAAAGCATGTAAACGCATGGTGGTGCTTCCATATGTCCGGTTGCGAATGCAAATGCGAATGTGAATGCGAATGTGAATGTGAATGCGAATGCGAATGTGAATGTGAATGTGAATGCGAATGTGAATGCGAATGTGAATGTGAATGCGAATGCGAAAGTGAATGTGAATGCGAATGTGAATGCGAATGTGAATGTGAATGCGAATGCGTGGACGGCAAAGTGGATCGCTCAATGAACCGATAGGTGTGAATGTATTTTTTGTCGCATTCGCATTCGCATACCACAGATATGGAATCTTAGCTTTAGCGCTGGGCTCTCTGTGCCTTGCAGCACGTCGGGTGCGACCGGGTGTTGGGGTCCGACGCCGTGGAGGACAAGTGCCGGGTGTGCGGCGGGGACGGCACCACGTGCGACACAGTCAAGGGCACGTTCGAGGAGCCTCTCGACTCCAGTGAAGAAGGTGCGTCAACTTAGGTTCACTTAGGTCTTTTACTTGACGGAGATCGTCGAGCCGTGGGTTATCCGGATCGTTGTCCGTGATGAATGTGGAGAGATGTCATTTAGACTGGTTGGTCCGTGTTGTGACATGAGATCAGCGCTGCTTCATCATTATATATGATATCTTAATCCCGCTTGGTATCCGTTAATTCTTTGTTCAAATGCCTTAATACTCGGAGCCTCCACAACATAACTAAGGAGGCTGTTCCACACATCGGTAACTCCTCGGTGAAGAAGAGTTGTCTGCAGCGGGTTGTGGTTCTTCTCTCGTATAGCTGGTATGGATGTCCGCGAGTTGGTTTTCCACTATGGGAATTGCCTTTGTTGACAACATGGCGTAAAATCACAATCCATTAGATCGGCCAACCATTCCGATTTCTGCCGAATCAAACCGATTTTCCGGCTCCGATTCTATTATGTGTAATCTCGATCATTCTGTGAAGACGCATATTTTTCGAGTCAGTTTTATTGTCGTTTGTTTTTTAAAGATTTATACTGCCTATCACAGATAAGTCAGAGTAGTCTTGTTTTCACCGTTAGACAGTTGGTCTATAGAAAGCCAGAGCCTACACCTTTACCAACTCAAGGGATCTTAAAACCTCCCACACTACATATATATGTTATGAGAACAACTGACCTTTGATAATGCTGTGAGTTATACACAGTGGTGGAAATATAAAGTGGCAGAGCTGATGGCACGAGGAATCGAACCCATCAACCTTCAGATTAAGAGTCTGACTTCGAAAAAATCGTCAGATACTCTAACCACTCCACCACAAAGAACGCCAGTTGGCGCTTGTAAGGGTGCTGAGTGGTTGTTGCAGTGTGCACAGTCGCCAGTTGTTGACATGTTTCACACTGCTCCGCTCCTATTTTCCAGCCTACCACGAGGTGGTTCGAATCCCACAGGGCACAGTGCACATCCAAATAGCCGAGATCACTGTCTGCAGGAACTACCTCGGTACGTCACCGCGCCTCTCTTATGGGGGCGTTTCTTACACTCGGCGTTTACCTAACCCACATTCTTTGAAGCTGCACGGTCCGATGAGAGCGTCATCAAATTTTCGAAACCAAAACACTTACAGATATGTTATCCTATATAATACACCCAACATGAGATACTGGTGCAAGTAATGTGTTGTTGCACAGAAGAGAATACTTAGTCGATTTAATAGAACCTGTTACTACTGAAGCCCTATGGTGTCAAGAGTTTTGAAGTCGCCATGAGTGCGCACTGTCACAAGTCGGTACCCGTCCTGATATGACCTTAGATGTTGCTAGGACGTAAAACAACAACAAACAAACATGCTTGGCAAAATTTATTTGTCATGTTTGTACTTCAAATATCTCCAAAATTAGCCATTGTCAATTGTTGTTGTTTTCCTGAAATCAAAATGAAAATAGTCTTAAATTCCTATCAAAAACATCTTTGAAAAGCCTTGAAATAGGCTTGAATTCCATATCTTCACATGTGTATGGACCCTGCCTTGTTGTGGTTTTGCAGCGCTGCGGTCCGTCGAGGGCCACTATTACATTAACGGGGCGTGGACCATCGACTGGCCCCGCAAGTTTGAGGTGGCCAACACAGTTTTTCACTACCAGCGTCCGAACGAAAAGCCAGAGACGCTGACGGCCTTGGGACCTACATCAGAGGACCTCATCATTATGGTGAGCAACTCTCCCTCCAGGGGTGGTGGGGTGGGTGATGACAGGCTGGCCGATTGCGTTAGTTGCTATGGTTACAATGATTACTTGTTGTTGCGGTTACGTCACGTTGTAATATATTCTGATATTAGGACGTTCAGGAACATTAGCGACTAATATAAATGCTGACAGCCTTGGGACCTACATCAGAGGACCTCGTCATTATGGTGAGCAACTCTCCCTCCAGGGGTGGTGGGGTGGGTGATGACAGGCTGGCCGATTGCGTTAGCTGCTATGGTTAAAACGATTACTTGTTGTTGCGGTTACGTCACGTTGTAATATATTCCGATATTAGGACGTTCAGGAACATTAGCGACTAATATAAATGCTGACGGCCCTGGGACCTACATCAGAGGACCTCGTCATTATGGTGAGCAACTCTCCCTCCAGGGATGGTGGGGTGGGTGATGACAGGCTGGCCGATTGCGTTAGTTGCTATGGTTACAACGATTACTTGTTGTGGTTACGTCACATTGTAAAATATTCCGATATTGGGACGTTCAGGAACATTAGCGACTAATAAATATTAGGGAATATGATGAATACTATGAAATGCAATGGATATTAGAGAATATGATGTTTATTTGGGAATAAGATAAATTAAGGCAAGGCAGCAAATCCACGAGACTTCATACATTGGTTAAGTAGGGGGAAAATTGCAATCACGGACGATATGTCTTCTTCATTCTACTGTGCCTCCTTGTCTTATCATGATAATGCCAAGTGCCAGGCTCGGTACCAACACGGATACATTTTTAAGTCATTGATTTGACTCGGACAGAATTCAGCGGGTGCAAATCGCTTGATCATAACATCGCATGCTGGTGTGTACGTATTCGCAGTAAATTGGTAAAAATGTTTTTATAGGTCAATGTATTCAAATCCTTAAAGTTCTGATCACGTGATTTTGTTATTATATGTTCCTTACGTGATTATTTGGTGTATCTTAATGAAAGAACATTTTCTGAGAATGGGTTAGTTGTGCTCAAACCCAGTAGGTCGGGATTGGTCTGCCCGTCACCATTATACAGTCTAAGTACTTCATGGCTATTATTATTTGTTCTGTGATCTTACACGGCATACTCAAAAGTCTTCAAATTGACTTTTTTTTTTTTTTTTTTTGATGGGATGTTTATGCTGTCCATAGCATATAAGCTCGGATGATCGAGCTTGTTTTCAATGCTGGGCAGTTATCGGTCTGTGTTTCTTAAGATTATGGTTTGTGGTTAGTGATCTATGTTAGTTTTTTTTTATTTTCTTGGTAAGAGTCTTCCTCCTTTTATTTTTTCCTACACCTAATTCTAGACTAGCCTACTCTATTTACATATTATAGGCTTGTACGTAATAGGTAGTTGGTTTATGTTTGGATTTGATGTTATCTGGCTGTTTTCTGGTGATAGAGTTTGCACTACTTTCCAAGTCTGTGATAGACCCTGTCCTACATCACTGATGACAGTCATTAGGGCTGAATGACACTAATAGCCACAGCAAGACCACACAGACCCTCAGGGCCATAAATAACTCCTATAGGTTATTTCAAGCTATATGAATTTGACTAATCATATTTGATCATAATTGGGATGAAGTAAAGTTATTTTGGTCATGTTACTAGCTCTTTAAACCAATGTTGTTTTCTAAGTTGCTCTAACTCCAGATCAGATCATGTTGCTAGAAAGTATAAGGAAATAAAATAGTTAAAATACATGCACTTAGTATTTCCATATGCGATTTTCAATGTTCATTTAGCTGGACGTGTTGTTGACGCTATTAAAGTTGCATAGTACGATGGTCTTGAATTTCTGTATTTTTTCTGAGATTAATATATTAGATCGATCACTAGTATCTACTTTACTTTAGTTCAAAGTTACTTTTATTTTAAATGGTAAACTTTTGAGATATTTTAAGTGCATGGAAAATTAGTTTTGGCAAGCTTGCCAAAACTCTGACACCATAGACTTCTGCAGTAACAGGTTCTGTTAAATTGCCTCAGTATTGCATTTTATGCAGAAACAAATGCTTAATAAGTGCATGAATATCTAAGTTAGATATGTAAAATCAAATCTAGATAATTGGTTTGGTTTTGAAAATTTGATATTTCATCGGACTATGCAGCTTTAACTAGCTTGCGTTTTAGTATATTGTATTCACTATTTATTTTACAAAACCTTTTTTCTTTGTGGGGGTAGGAGGAGGGCAATGCGTATAGCGGAAATCCGACTTGCGCATAATTAATTTAATGACCTTTCATTTAAATGAAGTAAAATTAATTTAGATCCAACTGCTAGAAATAATGCGCACAATGACACCAGAAGAACGGACACTTGTTGTTGTTAGACCAGACGGGATGGCCGAATGAGTTAGAGCATCCGTCTCCCGCGTTGGTAGATCGTGGGTTCGAATCCTGGTCGAGTCAAATCAATGACTTAAAGATTTATACTTGTCGCTTCCTAGCCAGTCGCTCGGCAATACTAGGAGGATAGGGCAAGGAGCAGTGGAATGAGGAAGACCAATCGCCTGCGACTGAAATTTCCCCTGCTTAAGCAACTGATGTACCAACAAAATCCTTTTAATGTTGTCTCCTACATGTTAGTGGATACCTTTTCAACTGCCCGTCCATGTCTGACACAGGTGCTGGTTCAGGGGGAGAACACAGGCATCAGGTACCAATACAACCTCGCCATCACCAACCACAGTCAGAACGGCACAGAATTTGTCTGGCAGTACACGCCATGGTCAGAATGCTCCCGCTCATGCGCAAAAGGTAGGTGGCCACTTCCAGTATTGCTGGTGTGTTTAATGCCTACCAGACACCAATCATCAACGTCGTGAACTCTGGCTCCTTTCTCTTTGGAAGATTAAAGCCGCATAGTTTAATGAAACCAAATCACTTGTATGCTTATTTGCCATATAGAGGGAATATTTAAGTTGAATAGCCCGATTGGTTTAAGTTTTTGTGAGATAAATATATTAGGCTGATCGTTATATCGATTGAAATTTCAATGGCTAACTTTGGAGATATGTAAACTGAAAATATGCTAACGTAATTTTTGCATGCGCTTACAAATTCTGACACCATAGTTAGGGCAAGGATCTGTAGGATGAGGAATATCAATTGTTCACGATTTCCCCGGCTCAATCAACTAATTTACTAAATAAAAGAAAAAAATAAGAGATACATATATATATATCTCACTGCGACTGACACTGATCCACATCCAGTGTAGGCGATGTGGACCGCAGGTGGCGCCACCAGTACAATGTTGGGTATCCTACGGAGTATAACAATATCATAATAATATAGAAACCTTCCCTTCAGTATCTTTGTACTCGCATAATACGTTATGCGTCACATATGTAATATTATATATACTAACTATTGTGTAGGACCACTGGACAGTCCTTGATTTCAGAGAGAGAAGAGAGAGAGAGAAAGAGAGAGAGAGAGAAAGAGAAAGAGAGGGTGAGACAGAAAGAGCATGAGAAGACGCCGTAAATCGCTGACCTTTTCACAATGATCTACTTATTGTTTGTGATTATTGGTGATATTTATCAAAAGAACCCCCACACCCTAACTGCTAATTGACTGTCTGACTCCACCCGCAGGGATCAGTCGGTCAGAGGCGGTGTGCGTAAAGAAGGACGAGCGCAGTAACATCGTGAAGAGCAAGTACTGTGTGCCGCACCTCAAACCTAATGACAGGATCAAGTACTGCAATGAGGAGCCCTGTCCACCCGAGTAAGCAAGCTATGCCCAGTTACTCCCACAGCAGTGTCTCTGTGCCAGGGCTGATAAACAACCTCTTAGAAAAAGTGTCGGAAGGCTGGGTGATGGAAATAACCACACAAACTGGCAATGTAATTAGCTAAATATATGGTTAAAATATTTATCTGTTGCACCCCGCTACTTTTAAAGTACATAATTAATTGTTCTTGTCTTGGTTGTTCTTTTCATTGACCTTAGATGTTGCTAGGACGTAAAACAACAACAAACAAACAAACAAACTCTTTTCATTCTCTCCAAGTTCACCAACTCTATGCCTATATGGCTAAACACTGGATGCTGGAACCAGGCGCTCCACATCTTGTTTATAACACAGCTTTTGCTTGGATTTAGACATAGTTGTCATTCGCCCCTACTCTGGGGCGGGGTGAATCTGTAATCTAGCTGTTCCCTCACATACTTATCTGTTACACTGTATTTCCACCATTGGAGTTACTAGGACGTACCTATCATGTCAAACTATAGATAAAGGATTCACCCTGTACTCGCAGTACACGGGTGAATACCAACCCTATATAAAAGCTGTAGAAAAAGCGGGGAAATGAAATGAGAGCCTAATTTCACAATCTAAGAAGCAACAATTATTCTTTTTATATGTCTTCATATTTCCCCACTACCTTTGAGTTGAAAAATATAATAAAACATATAGTTTAATAGAATTTAAAGGTGAAATCGACGGCGTTCTATGGCCGCCATCTTGTGTTTTTGCATTCTCTCCCATATCACTAACTCTGTGCAGATATAAGTACCCATTTGATACTGGAGACAGGCATTCTACTTTCTGTTCCATACTAAAGCTATTTTCGCCCGTATTTATGCTACGTTGTCGTTCACCCGTGTACTGCAAGTACGGGGTGAATCATTTATCTAGTCAAACTAGACAAAGCAACATAGTGTCTGAGTCTACTAGTATGATATCAATCTGCGATAGGCATAAGTCTTTTAAACCGTAGAGATGTGTTCACTTGATTTTATCTTGTATTCTTGTCATGAATATTCGCTATATGTTCAGAAAATATTAAAGCCTTAGAAGTATTAACTGCATTGCACTCAGAACTACTAAGAATACCCATCGTAGACTGGTACATCAGGACATGTTGCTGGTGGTACGGTATCCCAGCGGGGGCAGCACTATAAAGTCACACTGCCACAAATACTGATATAACCACAAATGTTGCTGGGATGTGAATTCGTCACTCATTTTAGCCTGCTTTAAAAGTATGTTCCCAAATTTTCTGGTGTTTATTTTATTTGCGTATCTAACAAATGGTAGTGATTTATTATGTAGAACCAAACACTAAATGAACTAGACCAGACGGGATGGGCGAATGAGTTGAGCGTTCGTGTCCCGTTTTGGTAGATCGTGGGATTCGAACCCATGGGTTCAAATCCTGGTCGGGTGAAACCAATGACTTAAAAAGATATACTTGTCACTTCGTAGTCAGGCACTCGGCATTATTAGGATAGGGCAAGGACTGGTTGGCTCAGTGTCAGGATAATGTGACTGAGTCGGATATCAGGTCATGGTGTTGGTGGCCTGGTCTCAAATGCACCATGAGTGTGCACTGCCACAGGTTGGTGCCCGTCCTGATAACAGTGATATAGTGAATGGTAGACAGGAAGTGTGAACACTTATTTGATATGACAGTAGATGTTGCCAGGACGTAAAACTCCAACAACCAACCAACCTAAACGAATTAAATGAATAAATAATTATTTTTTTTCCAGCTGGACCATCGGCGAGTGGCCCGAGTGCAGCAAGACGTGCGGAGGCGGCGTCAAGGTGCGCGAGGTGCGGTGTCGCCGCCTGGTGAGAGGCGACGTAACTGAAATCCTATCCGCGAAGCAGTGTCCCGGGAAGAAACCCCGGATGCGCCTGCACTGCAACCGGGAGAAGTGTCCGGCGCACTGGGCGACGGACGGGTGGTCAGACGTACGTCTTGTGTTTGATTAGATAAAAGATTCACCGAACCGTATATAAAAAGTGGAGAAAATGTGGGTAAATGAAATGACACATACATTCTTAATCTAAAGAGCAAAATATATTTTTCACATACCTTTATATATTTTACCCTCAACTTTTGAACTGATTCGTAGATTAGTCCAGTAGATCAATGAACTTTAAAGTTTGAATTGACAGAGCCCACATGTCAACATAACACTTAGAGGCATTTGGCAGGAAGTTGAGAAATTCCTAGATAAAAATCCAATCTAGGTCATTTTCATTGGCTGAGGTAGTCGGGTGGTACAACCAGTTCGTTCAAACATGGAGGATTTACTTCATGGACTCTATCACTTCAAACTGATTTTGTGTCATTGTGCTTTGGTACTATGTAATTTGAACACTCACAAGAGAATATGTTGAGGGAAAACATATACAATCGGATTGCAGCTATTAGATTTTAATCAACATACGGT
Source organism: Branchipolynoe longqiensis (assembly GCA_030323885.1). Classification (NCBI taxonomy): domain Eukaryota; kingdom Metazoa; phylum Annelida; class Polychaeta; order Phyllodocida; family Polynoidae; genus Branchipolynoe; species Branchipolynoe longqiensis. The sequence continues at coordinate 41,091 of JASIRB010002637.1, read as the reverse complement.
AGGAATGCCAAACTAAGACCATCAACAGTGAGACACTTTTCCGCCAACTTTTACATAGGGTTGTAAGTCACCTGTGAATAGAGTCAGAGGTAAATCTTGTATCTAGTGTTAGATAAAATAACTGTTCACCCCTACCCGGAGTAGCGGGTGAATAACAACGGTATCTAAATTTGATGAATGCCTGCTCCAGTGCGAATCAATTATAAACAAGTGGTCAAGATCGTAGGCATTCACAGTTATGTCCATTTGAGGAATTGGGAGAGAATGCAAAAGAAATTCAAGATGGCGATTACAGGAATCTCTTGATTTAACTTTCAAAGTCTATTAATCTACATGATGTAATAGATTATTGACCACAGAAGTAGCGGGCTTCGATGGTTAGGTCTTTGAACGATATATTTAGCGTATTAGATTGCAAATTGATGTGGTTATTTCCATAACCCAGCCTTCCGACAGTTGTTCTACAGGGTTGTCTAGCAGCCCAGTCACAGAGACACGGGCTAGCTAGTCATGGGTGTGTTTATGAAGTTTCAAATGTTCTGTGCAATAGTGTATGATATCAGCCGTTGGATGAACCGGAAAATATAGCATAGAAGTATTAAGACTAATCATTCAGTTACAATACTAGGGTGTGATATTAATCTTTGGATGATATTGAAGGTTTCACATTGAACTAGTCAGTAACGCTGGGTATGATGGCCAAGTGGATATACTGTTCACTCTCGATGCAACAGTTCAATTGATTAAATCTTAAATGGAGTAAAACCAAAGACACGGAGAATTGATAGGAGTGGCTGCTTGACTTGGTCCTCATCCATGCTAGGATAGTTCAAGCACTGGTTAGCTTGGTGTCAACATAATCTGAATGGTATACCACTGGGGCAGCACTATAAGGTCGCATATATAATGATGGCTCACCAGGAGTGCTCTCAGGAACCCACATCCCTGTTCAGCAGGTATTGCTATCAGAAAAGAGTGAAGGTTGTTCAACCGGGTTAAGAAGAGTGTACAAGCACAGGAATTGTTGGTTAGATTGGTTGGTTGTTGGAGTTTTACGTCCTGGCAAAATCTAAGTTCATATCAGGACGAGAAGTTGTTGGTTAGAAGAGTACAATGTATAAAGAGTTTTCATTAATAGGTGTTGACCTGTGTTAAAGCAGCGTTTCCGTATACTACTATGATGTTAATAAATGAAGAGACAATGGTAGATAGGTAGCTGGGATAAAGTCGGATACGGCTCACCTAGGGTGCTCACAGACACATCTAGTTAGCGTGCTATGAAGAGTAACACATGGAGAATGGAAACTGTTTAAAAGTGAAGCCTCAATATGCTACTATTAATCTTTAAAAACATAAGTTTAGTGATAGTAAGGGGCATACCTATTGTAGCTGAAAAACCTCAGCTATGATCCTAGGGCTAACATTATTACCTCTACATAATTATGCAGGAATCTTTTAGGTTAATAAAGCTCATAGGTGAAAATCTCTCCTGGATAGAAATAGTAAAATAGAATAGTTAGATGAGAGTTTACTTCAGTATATAGTTGAAGGATAACTTCTGTTATACCGATGATTAGGCTGAAGCCTATACGAGAGGAGAGGACCAGATATGGAATTATTAAGAATTTATTAATATCAGAACTTATCCAAAATAATTAAAAGTAACTATTCTGTGATATTCAGTGAAGAACATTGGCCTAGTAAATAGTGTAGTGACTATGGATATGGAATGTGTGGAGTGCTTTAACAGTTTAAATCAAGGTTTTGAGTAGGACTCAATAGGCATCTATTTTTGTGTAAGGTGTGCCTGGTGTAGATTAGTCTTATGTGGTCCTGCTGACTGTCTACGTAGGGGGCATCCATCCCAGGGTGCAGTGGGATTTTCACTGTGTTTTATCATAGCTACCTGGCTGTTGAGGTGAATGCAGGTTAGGTAGGGGGGATGGAGGGCGATAGGGGGAGGTCCCAATAGGTTTTGCTTGGCAGTTGTAATATTTACCTTGCACTCTAGTTAATAAACAAATTAATATTCTTAAAAGCGTTTCCTGAAATTATTAATATAATTTCCTTGTGTGTATTTGTACAGTGCCGGCCCATGTGTGGGCCGGGCAAACAGACGCGGAATGCCTACTGTGTGAGTGCTGAGGGCAACTACATGCAGGCAGAACACTGCAACTCAACCCGGCCACCACCCAAGCACCGGAAGTGCAACAACGGCGCATGCCCACCACCGTCCTGGGTACCTGGCAAATGGGGAGAGGTGAGTTTTTGCAAATGTTAGATTGTTAATGTGCAAGTCTATTCTTCAGGGATGAGATCAGGTCAGATTTAAACGGTTAAAAAGGTGGGTCATTATCCAAAGGTTTAGGAAACCGCCAATCGGTGGGAAATTCCCATATTCGACAAGTGTCAAAATCAATCTCCAAAAGTTTAGGAAACCGCCAATCGTTGGGAAATTCCCATATTCGACAAGTGTCAAAATCAATCTCCAAAAGTTTAGGAAACCGCCAATCGTTGGGAAATTCCCATATTCGACAAGTGTCAAAATCAATCTCCAAAAGTTTAGGAAACCGCCAATCGTTGGGAAATTCCCATATTCGACAAGTGTCAAAATCAATCGCCAAAAGTTTAGGAAACCGCCAATCTGTGGGAAATTCCCATATTCGACAAGTGTCAAAATCAAACGCCAAAAGTTTAGGAAACCGCCAATCTGTGGGAAATTCCCATATTCGACAAGTGTCAAAATCAATCGCCAAAAGTTTAGGAAACCGGCAATCGGTGGGAAATTCTCATATTGACAAGTGTCAAAATCAATCCCTAAAAGTCGGGAAAGCGATGATCGGCGGGAAATTCTCATCCCTGATACTTGTTCGCAGTGGATAATTCAGCCCTGACCTTGGGTTGTGTACATATACTATGAGGTTTGGAGACTAAAAGAAAACACACACACTAAAAATTTAGGGATATTTGATGTTTGTGAGACATGTATATACACACTCATTTCAGACATAACAAGTTGGTAAAAGTTGTCACAGAAGCCTTGACTACAAAAGATACAACAGCCGCTCTTGTTAGGAATGCTCAACTTCATCCATTGAGATTAATTCACTAGCATGGAGTTTTTATTATGTTAATTCCGCACACCAACTATAGGTGGCAGCACTCATCGGCTGTATATGTTATATGCAGTGCAGGAAGTGTGCCATTCGCAGGTGATGTAACAATTAGGTCAGCCAGTTTGTGTTCACTATTTGGTTCACAAACTAAATGAAGTAAAGTAAGCAATTTTCTTTTAGTTGGGGAATTTTATTTACCATTTCAAGTGCTGCTTTGCTGTGGCTCAAAAAAACAGAAGAAATTGGAGTATTTTATCTTAAGGTTATCAGTTGACCTATTAACAAGTCCAAATCACCAAAGATCAAACAACCTTGAGCCTCATCAGTAAGTGAATGGGTGATCGCCTTGAAATAATAAGTGCCGTAGACATTCTGATACAAGCTGATACTGATAGTCTAACAAACCAGCAAAGTATAACCACTCTTCTGTGGTTTTGTCCATTCAGTGCTCAGCAAAGTGTGGGAAGGGTCAACAGAGGCGCACAGTGTTGTGCCAGACGTACGCAGGTAAGCGGAGTAGCGGATGCGACAACAAACTCACGCCATCAGAGTTCCAGCAGTGTGACGGCGCCTGTGTACCAGAGAAGGGGGAGCATGGTAAGTGACCTATGCTATATGGACTCAGGGTGGACTGAAGATATCGGCAACTCGGACAGCCGCCAGGGGCGCCACGGGCTAGGGGGGGGCGTTACATATACAGTAAAACCTCTCTAAATCTACCGACCTTGGGACCGACTATAAGTTGTCCATTTAGGGAGGTGGTCGGTTTTTGGAGTTAGAATATGGTTACAATGGTATTGTTGGGACCCACATAAATCGATTGATATAGGAGAGCGGTCGATCCGTGGAGGTGGTCGGTTAGAGAGGTTTTACTGTAATCTAATTGTTTTTAACTCGTTCTTAGGAAATTTGCAATTCATTTTCTTTTCTTTTGTAACATGAATAGAGTATGCTAATTTGTCAGCATCATTCGTAAACTATCATGTTGAGTTTGGCTATAGATTATTAAAAATTATACTTCTATGGACGCCAACGTTAAGCTTGCCCAGGGAACCAGCAACCATAGGCTCTTCTTATATGGATTGTCCAAAGTCCTACAAGATTTACTCCAAACCCTCCATAGAATCTTCTGTTTGAGATAGTAGGTTATCTCAGTATGACCTTTGATACTAGCACAAAATAGCGCTATGTATATTGTGAACAATTGTTCCAAAAGGTTCCAGATTTTTAGTTTGATAGATATATCGATGGCAGGTATGCCTTTTGTGTGGCCCGTGATGATATGACCATAGATGTTGCTAAGACGTAAAACAGCAACAAACAAAGCTTTTGTGTGGTACTGCCCACTTCATGGAATAACTTTCTGGAGAATTATAGGGCATAGAAGTATATCTTATCTTGACATTTTGCAATCAGTTCTCAAAATTCAGCTATTTTAGGTAACCTTTTCTGGTCCACAGACATTAATGTCTTTTTCAATGTGTTTCGTAGAAGCTACCACATCCCTAGATAAAAGATTCACCTCTGACTCTGTTCAGAGGTGAATTACAACCCTATGTAAAAGTTGGAGAAAATGTGTCTCACTGTTGATGGTTTTAGTTTGGCATTACTACCTTCTGTCGCTTAAGATCCAACAGCCACATCCGCTATATAATTCCCGACTCACTATGAAATTGATTGACTTTAACTGAAAAACAACAACAATACATTCTATTAATGTATTCTATAGAAAGCAACTACAATGGATTTATTTGTTGGTTTTTGAGCCTGAGTCCTTTATATTATATTTACCATTACGCCATCTCTTCTCCTTTCAGAATGTAAGGATGTAAACAAGGTGGCCTACTGCCCGCTTGTCCTCAAGTTCCGCTTCTGTAGCCGGGCCTACTTCAGGCAGATGTGCTGCAAGACGTGTTCGGAGGCTGGCTTCTAACGCAGAGTCCCATTAGTCAATCCCCCACACACCACACACACTTGACCAAATCGCACAACATCTCAACAGATTCGCACAAATTCACCACTTATTCCATTGCTGTGGCTGGCTTGATGTCCTATGCTGAGGACATTGTGAATGGGCTCGCAGTGCTGACACCTGGTGGCAATATGTAATGTATGCATGGTGTGTCAGAAATATTGAAAGGTAGTGCTCAGTGTAATACGTAAATACAACAGGTGTGTTGATTCACATTAAAGTCTTTAGCACACAAATACAGCAGATGTATTGATTCACATTGAAGTTTTTAGCACACAAATACAGCTGATGTATTGATTCACATTAAAGTCTTTAGTACACAAATACAGCTGATGTATTGATTCACATTAAAATCTTTAGTACACAAATACAGCTGATGTATTGATTCACATTAACGTCTTTAGTATACAAATACAGCGGATCTATTGATTCACATTAAAGTCTTTAGTACACAAATACAGCAGATGTATTGATTCACATTAAAGTCTTTAGTACACAAATACAGCTGATGTATTCATTCACATTAAAGTCTTTAGTACACAAATACAGGAGATGTATTGATTCACATTAAAGTCTTTAGTACACAAATACAGCAGATGTATTCATTCACATTAAAGTCTTTAGTATACAAATACAGCTGATGTATTCATTCACATTAAAGTCTTTAGTATACAAATACAGCAGAGGTATTCATTCACATTAACGTTTTTAGTACATAAATACAACAAATGTATTGATTCACACTAAAGTGTTTTTTGTTGTTTTCTTTTACCTTTATCTAACTATTTCTTCATTAATTATAATAATAACAATCTGACCCATTGGCGAATTATTTTTGGTGTGTTATCCTATTCTTTTGGGTACCTTTAGTCCAATATATATTAATTAGTGGTCTATCATTGATAATACAATGTTTTTTAAGTATACACCTGGGAGTGGTCCGATTGAAGTGTGTTGAGAAGTATGTCGTGATGTCACAACATACTATATGTCCACATATTAAGGGCATTTAAAAAAGGTCAATGAAACATAATTTTAGGAAAATATTATCGCCTTTTTCTTTCCGATGATATTTGTTTCAGATCAATCACCTTTATCTGATATGTGAATTTACGATTCCTAATAAAATTCGAGATTAAAGTTTGAAGACCCATATAAATCAGGAAGAATCAATATTATTTGTTACTATTAATTATATAATGTTAAGGGTAATACAATTCTGATGTTAGTGAGAAATAAATGTTTGTAGAGAAGCTCTGCGATGCCTTGAGTAAATTCTGGGTATGATTATCATTAGTCCATTTAATCTTAATTATTATAATTATTGTATACACATTGGAGTATATTTTCCTAGATGTCTATGTTTATTATACTACACTAAAGGTTGTGTCTAGGAAATATATACATCATTCAGGGTGTGTCTGTAATAGCCACACGTATGTCTTTATATTTGATTAAAAAGATAATATACATGTAGTATGTAATTTCTCAATGTACATAACATGATGAGGGGCTCATGATTCCACACCGAAAACCGCCCGATTATCGCCCACCTACGCGATAAACGAATGCTTGTTAGTAGTATAACTGTAGACTTCATGGATGTATTTATTTGTGTGGATCTTCAAGGGCAACTGGTGTTCACAAACTGTAATCCATGTATACCCTGATATAAAGGAAGTTGAATGATTGTAATTATTAATATGATATTAAGTTGTCATGAACATACTTACACCTAGATAAAATATTCATCTCCAGTAGGGTGAATGAAAACTCTATTTAAATTCTAAGCAAAAACTGTATTGATAATAGTTCACTGTAATTGTAAACAACCTTTGAAGGTACTGGTTCCAGAGAATAGTCTGGATCTATAGTGATGTAGAGTTGCTGAACTGGAAGAGAATGCCACTGTAGCAAAATATGGATTTCTCCATTCAAACTTAATCTAAAGTCTGTTAATCTACATGACTTCACTGATTCTACACTCCAAAAGTAGCGGACTATGAAAGATGAGTATGTGAAGAATATCTAAAACTACTTCGATTGGGGATTGGTATGAATATGTCCATAACTCAGCATTTCGATAGTTTTTCCTCTAGGGTATTTTAGCAGCCCTGTCCATGGAGTGGCAGGCTGCGTCCTGAGTAACCAACTTGCATCACCTTTTGTAAAGTAATGTGCCAGTGTACTTACTATATGGTCCAAACTGTTAGGGGAATCTATAGCCGTGTTCACACGGGCAAAATGTAAAGCGATTTAGACAAGGCGAATCATATGAATCGATTTAGTTTGAAAGTGTTTCATGTTCACACGGGCAGCGCTTGAAGGCGGAAGTGGATATCTGCGCATGAGCAAGTCCAGACTAACCAGCGCCACTTTCGGTGATTGACAATATGAATAACGACGCCGATGTTGCTGCTACGGTAATATCGCTCGGAATTTAGGGTTAATTTAATTAAATTTCATTATTTGAGTATGTAATTCTGTTAAATATGATCGCATTCAATAGATTTCGGCCTAATTGGTCCCTAACACTGCCGGGCACCAGCAATAGTTACACCTGAGCCTGTATCCGGTGAGCACCGCTATTTTACACTATCATCGCCCGGGAACCAGCTAAATCGCTTCATCTATACTACCTAGGGAGGTGGTTTACTTGAAGCGAACTAGATGAATCGATTCAGCCCTAAATCGCTTTAGCGTAGCTTTCACACGGCGAATGTGAGGCGAACTAGGCAAGTCAATTTATATGATTCGAATTAACTGCCCCATGTGAACAGGGCTTAAATTTGATTTCCGTTGAATCAGCTTCCTATTTATAAAACAGTGTGATATACAAACCGATTTGGGTGGTTTTGTTTTACGTCCTGTCAACATCTAAGGTCATCAAAATGAATAGGCTACCGACTTGTGACAGTACCATACACTCATGGTGACTTTATAGTGCTGCACAACTGGAAGACTGGGCCACTAGTACCATGACCCACTATCCTACCGTCACATTTATCGTGACACTGAACAAAAGCAATCCTTGTCCTATCCTAGTAATGCTGAGTGCCAGGGTAGGTAGCGACAGGCATTAATTTGGTAAGTCGTCTGCTTGACTCGGCTGGGGTTCGAACCCACGAGCTTCCACACGAAAAACCAGCCAGCATGTATTGTATCGTGTTTTAAAAACAAATGTGAATAACAGTGTATGGTCATTTGCCTCCAATTTATTAGAAGAGTGAAATGCGAAAATAATACTATCATTATGGCGCCACACTCCATAAAATTAGCTGCAGCACTACTGAATTTGTAGCATATACAGGTGCACTTTATTCGTTTTCAGCAATGTAAGTGTTAACCACATATGACCAGCCAATCAGATATGAGAAAGATGGCCGTTATCTCTTTAAAGGCCATGTTTCATGCTTGATTATTGACTATGATTTATTTTATTTTATATTATGAATATTAATGATTGATTGACTAAAAGTTGAATTGAAAGACAAATTTTGGTCATGTATTGTATTTTAAAAACAAATGTGAATATTGAACAGTGTATGGATAGCATATCTTCAACAAAAAGTATAATTTCCCTCTCAATTTACTGTCAGAATAAAATATGAAAAGAACGCTACCATTATGGCGCCGTCACACTCTTCACAAGTTACTGCAATACTTGGATTTATAGTGCACTGTATTTGTTGTCAGATATTAACCACATAAACCCAGCCATTCAGATATGAGAAAGATGGCCTTTAAACCGGGCAGTGGTTGAGCTCTTACCTTACCCATGCAAAATCAAACTTAGAGAAAAGGTTAACCCATATCCAGAGTAAGCGTGAATGACAACCTAGCAAAAGCAAAAAACATCCTAGCAAAAACTGCTTCAAATAGGCCTTAACTGTGGAGTTAGTGGTTCCAGTGCACAGTATTTATCTATATTGACTTAAAGTTGAGAACTTTGTAGAGAATGAAATAAAAACCAAACCACATGACAGTCACAGAACGACCTCAATTTGAGTTTTAAAGTTTAATCTACATGATTTAATGAATTTTTCATTTAAAAATAGCAGGTTAATATAAAGAAGTATATGAAGAATATATTTTGCTCCTTAGATTAAGAATTTATGTTGTAATTTCCTTTACCCAGCCTTCTAACACTTTTTCTAATGGATTGTTCAGCAGCCATATCTCAGAGACGGGAGTAACGAAATCACACCCTTCTGCCAGTTAATCTGGAAAGTACCCGAATAGAGGGGTTCCAGATTCTGCCGATAGATGTCACTAGCTTAACTGGTGGGGTATAATACATGTGAAGAGAGCAGCAGTGAAATTCCAGAAGAAAAATACAATATAACATAACTTGTCTTATATATATATATATATATATATATATATATATATTACAAGGATAAGAGCTTGATGCCTGTTGCGATATGAATATCTGAATATAATCAGGCATTTTATTATTTTTCCATCCATTCTTTACAGAGATATAGCATGTGAAATCACAGGCACTAAAGGAAAGTACCCGAATAGAGTGGTTCCAGATTCTGCCAATAGATGTCACTAGCTTAACTGGCCATAGAAATATTGAGCCCAATAAAGTACTTAAAAACAAAAATATGCATTTACTTGTAGCCGCACCATGGCCACATTCAGGGTATGCCTCCAAGTCGACTCCGAGATGGTACCGAGACGTCTTTTTAACCTATTTGCGTTCAGGGTACGCCTCGGAGACGCCTCGGAGATGTCTTGCTTTTCAAGTAGGAGGCAAAAAGCGCCTCGAAAATGGCTGCCGAATTCAGTGGTTTCAGCCAATCAGAGCTGTTCTTTTCAATTGCAAATGGCTGCCTCCCATGAAGGCGGCCATTTTTCGAGGCAACCGACTGCTTTTGCCATTCGAACTAACACAACGTCAGGAATTTCTCCGAGACACCTCCGAGGCGCACCCTGAACACTTCCCAGGTGGCACTGCACAGCAGTTACATATATCGCAGTGTTCCTATCTGTCGGTAGGATTCGATTGGATCTTGTGTATATTTAATCAAGAAAAACACCCCCAAAAAACACTTTTATTTCGAGAACCAAATCAAATGGTATATACATCCTGTATGTGTATGTTTTAAAAAAAATTCCTGAAAGTCATCGCTGTCGGTCCGTGTATTATCTTTACCTATTGTAGCCAGTACCCACAGTAACAAAATTCTTTAATCCTTGGATATTGTTAACAAGTAATGGGTAGGCCTACTATAGCCGTGTTTACACGGGCAATTGTGAAGTGAATTAGACAAAGCGATTTATATGAAGCGAAGTAGTGGCGCGTTTACACACGGAGCGGTTTAAGGCGGAAATCGATGTCTGCGCATGAGCAAGTCCAGACTAACCAGCGCCAGTTTCGGTTAGTCGACGTCGCCTCTCGAGGTGGTTTACATAAAGTGAATCATATGAATCGAATCAGCCCTAATCCGCTTCAGTGGCGCATTTACATGGCGAATGTGAGGCAAACTAGGCAAGACATGTTATATGAACTGACTTAACTCGCCCGTGTAAACACGGCTTATAACTGTATGCCTGTAGTGTCTATTTAAAACCACGGTGTTCATTATTACATTTCCCATCCCATATGCAATGATGGACCCTCCTTAGAGGTTTAACTAAATAAATGAATGATATTCGATTAATTGAGACTAATGACTAGTAATTACCCAACATGGTACACGTAAAAGACAGAAATCTTAAAAATCGATTTCCATTTCCTCTTAATTCTATTTCAGCCATCCAACAACCTCGTATTTTTGTACAATGGCATGAAATTAAAAGTGGGTTAAATTATGTAATGCACTGTACGTTGGCGTTATCCATACACGAGTAAGCATGTGAGGAGAATATATACATCATGTCTATTCAATTGATTATTTTATACCGACTATTTAGATAATAATTTGAGTCTATAGACTAATTGTATTGTTCCTCCCCATGGAAATCTTCAGCAAAAGACGAAATATGTGTATGTAGAATGAAGAGAAACCAACAAGCAAACCCAACAAACAATGATAATTTGAGGGAAATGATTCTTTTACTAATTTTAGCAGCACTTGAGCGAGAGTGTGAATAATTATGGTAGTGAAAACGTCGAATACAAGTGGTGCCCAAATGTGGCCCTTAAATGTCTGCCTTTGCTGTTCATATTCGCATAATAAATTATACAACACATTTACCACTCTGCTAGCACAACACCCTTAAGCTATGTTGACCCTCAGTAGTATCACCGTAATTTATACATGACTAAATATCCGAAGAACTGCCATTATGTTTCTCTACTGTAACTTATATAAGCATAAGCTAGGCAAACATTTATCTGTGCCAATTATTATGTGCTTATCATTTAGTTCTTCTATCAAAGACAATGTAAGCAGATATAGTTCAATGAGAATATCTCTGGCGGCCACCTTTGAGTAAGGCCCGACTTTATGTTTTTGGTTTTTAAAGCAAACATTCTAATTTAAAGGAGAACAAAAGAACTGGCAGCATTACACTGTTGCACGCTGGCACCATGAGCTGTAGTACCCTGACTATAAAGCATACTCCAGCAGGTGAGCAGATTGCTCCAACAGTGCTCAGGCCCCTAACCAACAGCACTCAATTAGTACATTATATACGAGTATGATAATCGCCACATCCAAAGTGTAATCAAAAGTACAGCTAGCTACAGCTATATATATATATATATACAATATATATATATATATACATATATATATATATATATATATATATATATATATATATATATTATATATATGCCGGACGAAGGCTATTACTACTAGTACTAGCATTTAATTAGTAGAACCGCTTCAAAATAGATGATGAACGTGGTGTTCTCCGTGGCGGAGTGGATAGGGTGTCTGTCTTTTTTCTAGGTCGGACTCATAATCTGAAGGTCAGTGGTTCAATTCCCTCTGCCTCCACCTCTGCCAAATTGGATTTCCACCGCTGTGTATCATCAAAGGCCAGTTGCTCTCATACCATGTCTATGTGATGTGGGAGGTTAAAAATCCCTTGGGTCGGTAAAAGTGTAGGCTCGGGCTTTCTATCAACAAACTTTCTAACAGTGAAAGCAAGTCTATTCAGACTTATCCATAATAGACAGTATAAATCTTCAAGAAAAAAACACGTGCTAATGCAGTTGGTTACCGCTAGGTGGTGCCACCATATCACAACGAACATCTATTAGACTCAACACCACCCCATCCCCTCTGACGGCAGTACTGGAACTAATGTAGCGCGCAGCTTGCTCGTTCGAAAAGGTCCATTTGCATTACCAACTTGTCATCTGGGCCGTAATCGATTAACACGACCCGGGCGACTCTGGTCACCCGAGTTGCTAGGATTTCAAATCGAACACCGCGAGTGGAGTCGAGAAATACACGGGCCATGTGCAAAACTACCCGACCCCAGTAACCCACCTCTTGGCTGGGGTTTGCAAGGAGCGATGACATCACATTTGCGCTGGTACCGTCCTGCAGGATAATAGCCACCGTTACCACTTCTACATATTTTTTTTTGGTAATAACATAGATTAATGAAATGGAAATATCACTAAACTATGCCATCATAAAAATAGTTAAATCATATTTTGCTGTAATTATATTAGCTACTAAAAAAACAAATAAAAGGGCCACCATTTTTGTCACCCGAGCGTGGAGAAGCTTATTCGATTATTCGACCCGAGTCTGCAGGATGTGCGCATGCGCCAAAAAGTGGCTCGGGTGACCAGAGTCGATTAATCGATTACGCCCCTAATGGCAATGGCAAGAAGAAATGTTAATAGCATCTCACTGCAAATGTTTTGCATTGAAAATAGCCACATATGATGGGTTTAGACATAGAAATGTTTGAGTGGCATGTCTAGCTGGTACCCAACAGCTGGATATCAAAACAAGTTAGTCATTGGTTGACTAATTGCAAATAGCTGAACATTTCAAGGCCCAACTTTCTAATTATTATTAGTCGCAGTAAAAAAAAAAAAGAAAGAAGTTTAAGCAGAATTGTACCGAATAATTCAGTGAGCATACATTTATGTCACTACACTGGACGGGATGACCGAATCAGTAAGATCACAGCGAAAGTTATTTTCAAAGACACAGTGGGCACTTTAACAATTCGGACATTTTATAATATAAGTTCACTAAGTTTGACACAGAAGCAGCTGGAACCTTAAGGGCGTAATCGATTAATCGACTCTGGTCACCCGAGCCACTTTTTGGCACATGCGTACATCCTGCAGACTCGGGTCGAATAATCAAATACGCTTCTCCATGCTCGGGGTGACAAAAATGATGGCCCTTTTATTTGTTTTTTAATAGCCGATATAATTACAGCAAAATATGATTTAAATATTTTTATGATGGTATAGTTTAGTGATATTTCCATTTAATTAATCTGTTATTACCATAACAAAATATGTATGACTGGTACCGGTGGCTGTTATCCTGCAGGACGGTACCAGCGCAAATGTGACGTCATCGCTCCTTGAAAACCCCAGCCAAGAGGTGGGTTAATGGGGTCGAGTTCTTTTGCACACGGCACGTGTATTTGTCGACTCCACTCACAGTGTTCTATTTGAAATTCTGACGACTCGGGCGACCCGAGTCGCCCGGGTCGTGTTAATCGAAACAGTTCGGACATTTTACAAGTCCCCAAAGAAAAACACATTGAAGCTAAGTTCAGTAAGTTTGACAAAGTTTATTTACACCTTTTTACAATGACCTTTGGGTAGCCGAGTAGTGATTCTTACCTGTAACACAATCAAACACATGGGCAACATATAATCGGCCAATGTTACCAATGAAATATACCTGTCGTCAAGAGGTAAATTATGCAGGAAAACAAATAATATATGTATATATGTATAAATGAATGATAACAAAATATGTCGTGTTTTATATCAGTGAACTTAAATAATGTGACTAATTCCTAGCATACGATTCCATCTACGATAACTACAATATGTACCTGTGCGTGTGCCATTTACAAATAGCATGTAATATCACCAATGTTAATATTACTTTGCGTTAATAAATCAAATGTAATTCTAGTTATATAACATAGATTAACATGAATACTTTATACAGACAGTTTCATATGAGGTACAAGTCAATTATAGCCTACGTTGGAGCTTAAAAATACATCTATAGACCGATATTGCACTGGGGTAGAATGACAACATATTGGTTAATCACTGGCATATTATGTACTATAGTGGTGGGTGGGGTGGGGGGGGGGGGTCGCATAGACACAAGGCTTCTAATTTTACTAGAATCTTATAGAAAGAGAGGAAACCACTGATGTACACCATACGCGCTGATCTACTGTGTGAATGGTATATTAAGAGTAATAGCCAATTAATTAATTATTACACACAGGTAACACATGTACACTTAATTACCTGCATGTAATGATATCCTTGGAATCTCAGTACAGACGATGGCGTGAGACAACAAGTCGAAATATATGAGATAAATAACGATCGAACTTCTCCCAGGCCAGTTACTCGCTATCATGTTGGATCATGTAATTAATTAAAAAATATTCAAGTTGATATAGATCATAATATAATCACACCAGCATGTACAGATACATATACCGACAGCTATATCTTATATACTCTAGTACTAGTAGAGAGCTACAACCCACAGAATGTGTCCCTTAAGTCCCCTGTTACTAGTGTTAGACGCGCTAGTTAGGGTTGCCCCACTGTGGCGGGGGTTTTGTAGTGACGTCACACAGGGGACCCGTCCAATCGGTGCAGTGCCAGACTATAAGGGACGCTCTACCACGTCACTCGGCTACATCTCACAGCTTCTATGTATAATACTCACACAATACGTTGAGAACCAGCAGCTCCCAATAATTATACTTAACACAGGCCTGATACTGAGCCTATACATTATTTACAAAGTCTCTCACATTTTTATTTATTCACTTTTATTATTATTATTTTTGGTTATACCTTTTCACTATTTTAAAAATCATCTCTGAATTCTGGATATCCTCCTAGTCGGGGACACTTTAACCTTCATTCAGCATGTGGTTTGCAATGTTTCCATGGCAACCTAGGCGGAATGCCACCGCCTCCTCCGCCGTCGCCGCCGCCGCCATTTGTTGACATTGGTAACGGCGTTTAGAGGTTTCACGCATATAACTCTGAAAAGTCAACGATCACAAGAGCTGAGTTAAATTGGTGTTAGGGAACAACACATGTCATTTTAATAAGATCATATTTAAATGAGGTTAGTCTCCACACTTACTAGATAAAAGATTCACCCGGTACTTGTAGTACACGGGTGAACGACAACGTAGTGTAAATACGGGCAAAAATAGCTTTAGCATAGAACAGGAAGTAGAATGCCTGCCTCCAGTATCAAATGGATACTTTTATAGGCACTGAGTTGGTGAAATGGGATAGAATGCAAAAAGACAAAATGGTGGCCATAGAACACCGTCGATTTCACTTTTAAATCTTATTAAACTAGATATTTTATTATATTTTTCAACTCACAGGTAGCGGGGAAATATGAAGACATATACAAAGAATAAATGTTGCTTCTTAGATTGTGAAATTAGGTTCTCATTTCATTTCCCCGCTTTTTCGACCGTTTTTTATATAGGGTTGGTATTCAGCCGTGTACTGCGAGTACCGGGTGAATCCTTTATCTACACACATACATGCCAACTGAATGACTTGGCAACACTGATATCAGACAGTCGGTAGCAAATTAGCCGACATCAGATTAGTCGGTCATCGTGCCATGTAGTCTTTACTTATCCTACTTAGTGTGAATATTCATATATTTTTACTGCAGCTTTTATGTTTGATTAAGGGGTCCTGCCCCAGACTCCACTGATGTCTGGGGCATGTGTGAGTCCATATGTATAAATGTGTATATATACAGTGAAACCCCGTTATAACATAATCGTTGGGGTCCATAAAATGTCATTACGAAACCATTGGGGTCTCTCTAAATCGGGGTTCAGTTTACTGAATTACCTTTGGATTAAGGAATTATTCTTGGTTCAATGAATCATCACATTGTATCCAAATTCACGTTAAATCGGAGTGCGTTAAAACAGGTTGGTTGGTTATTGGAGTTGTATGTCCTGGCAACATCTAAGGTCATATCAGGATAGGTATTGGCTTCTGACAGTGTGCACTCATGGCGACTTTATAGTGGGGTTTCACTACATAGATAATACATTGAATATATATATATATATAATACATTGAATATATATATATATATAATAAATATTGTATACATTGTATATATATATATATAAAATAAATATTGTATGCATTGTATATATATATATATATATGTATTGACCATATATATATATATATAAATAATATATATATATATATATGTATATACATATATATATATAATGTATACCTTTAATCTGAAATCCGAGAAAAAAACTAAATCTGAATTCTGAAACACAACTGACCCCAAGGATTTCGGATCAGGGGTTGCAGGCCTGTAGGGCCGAGTACAGTACTAATACTACCAATACGCACAGTGTACTCACTTGGCTGTGTTTTTGTCACACAGTCTGTTCACCCATTCTGCGCGGGCGGCGACCAGAACACAGTGCTTGGCGAGGGACTGCTGACTGCGGGGGAAGCCCCTCCGCCAATGGTAGAAGCGCACCGGCCCGCCGTTGGTGTACTCCCACCAGTGATGCAGCCGCTTGTCATTCATGCCTGGTCAACAACAGCGGTTACAATGAACACCACTACATACCATGTTTGTTTGTTTGTTGATTTACGTCCTTACAACATATTAGGACGGGTACCGACTTGTGAGAGTGTGCACTCATGGCGACTATATAGTGCTGCCCCACTGGGAAACCAGGCCGCCAGCACCATGACCATGACCACTCAGTCACATTATCCTGACACTGAGCCAACCAGTCCTTACCCTATGCTAATAATGTCAAGCGCCAGGCTAGGAAGGGACAAGTATCAATTTTAAAGTCATTGGTTTGACTCGACCAGGATTCGAACCCATGAACTCATGGCTTCGGATCTCCCGATCTCCCAAAACCTGAGACGGACGCTCTACTCATTCGGCCATCCCGTCTTGTAACATACCATGTTTCACACTAGTCTAGTTTGGCACAAAAAGCAAATGGTGAAGGGTTTCAACCCACCAACCCGCCCTCTGGTGGCAGTGGAAGAACCAAATGTTGTGGGCATGCTCTATGAAAAATGTCTTATAAGTTATATAGAGCATTTCCACTACTAACTAGCCTTCTGGTGGTAGTGGAAGAACTAATGTTATGGATAGAAGCTCACTGCGCATGCGGCATGCTCTCCGGAAAAGGTCTTATAGCGGTAGTCCCTCTTTTTTTCCCAAATAGAATATCAGCACAAGTGTGTCAGGTGCATGTTGCTACCAAAGAATACTGTACATTTAATTTATATTTTTTATTTACTAAATATAATGTTATTCATCGACTAACATATCAGCGTCAGAAAATTGGTCTTTTAGCCATAACATAAAATGGTCAGTTATTCTGAACAGGCTTTCGGTTACAAATTATGGTAAATAACATTTAGTTGTCGCGTGTAAAAAACCGAAGACACAGTGTAAGTATATGTTAAAGTCGAGTAGCCCCGATGGTTTTGAGTTTCTGCCATTTCCTGGGTCACATTGATTATCGTAATCTACTTTACTTTAGTTTGGAGTGATTTTTTAAATTGTAAATGAGTAACTTTAGAGCTATTTGAAATAAAAACATGCCACATTAATGTTGGCAAGCACAGACAAATCCAACAAACAAGGTATATTAAACTGGCGTAGTATCCCCCTTATATGCAGAACAAATGCTTAATTTGTCACTTGGATACGTAGGATAAAATCTAAGCAAATGATTTGGTTGTTGAAAAGTTTATGCTTTCATCTGACAGTGCTGCCATAAAGCTACATATTCCGATGAAAACATAAACTTTTCAACACCAAAACAAGTAGCTATATTTGACTGTACATGTACTTAGATACTGGTCCACCTAGTAACCATTTGCCATCATATGGAAGGGACTATTGAGGCAATGGGCTGTAGAAGCCTATGGTGTCAGAGCTTTGGCATGCTTGCCGAAATTAATTTGGCATATTTGCACTTCAAATATCTTATACCCCTGTCACACTACGATGTAACGAGCAAACGTAAGCCTGACGTGATCACATTTCGTCATTATGTTGACGTACGTTGGGTTACGTCATGATGACGTCAGAATGACATTAGACTGACGTCGAGCTACGTCACATTACGTCATGTTACGTTGGCGCGCGTCAAAGTTTTGAACCTGTTCAAAACTTTTGACTTAACTCGAATGTCAGGGTTTATGTTCGCCGTACGTTCTGTACACGTTCGGCGAACGTCAATGACGTTAAACGGACGTTAGTCAAACACTGCTCACTACGTTGACCCACATTAAACCCAGTGGAAACATCCACACGGCGTAATGGGAACGTCAGGAGAACGTCAGGAGAATGTCAGGAGAACATACGTTCAACATACATTCAACGTTTCACCACAGTGTCATAACGTATAACGTCACGTAACGTTCTTCTGGCGATGGAATAACGTAACGTTCCATGAGCGTAATGACGTTGTCCTCTCTCGTTGAATGATGGTATCACTACGCTTTACCGATGTTACGCTCTCGTCCACTACGCTGCATCCACGTTCAACTTGTGCCCAAATTTGCATACTACGCCGAGAAGTTCAACGTTTTTCACGTTCTCCCTATGCTGACGTCGTAACGTCGTAGTGTGACAGCCCCATTAAAAGTTAGCCATTTAAAATAAAAGTTACGTTAAACTAAAGTAAGGTAGATTATACCGACCAACCAGCGCTATATTTATCTCAGAAAAGGAGAGAAACTCAAAACCATCGGACTGTGCAACTTTAATAGATACATCAGAATGTAACTTAGATACGTAGTATAAAAAATTAGGCAAGTGATTTGGTTTGTCAAAAATTTATGTTTTCATCGGGCTATGTGGCTTTCAATATCTCCAGAGTAAATATGTCTTCACATGACTACATACACCCCAAAAAATATATTTAAAAAATACAGGAAGTGAGCACGACGTACCGATCCAGAAGGGCTCGTGCTTGGCGAGCTTCCGCAGTGAGTCGAGGTGCTTGGCAGACTCGACGTGGGCGAGGTGGCCGTCCTGCTGCTCCTCGCACACCTTCTCGCCCTCGTTCCACGTGAGACGCTCAGCCAGCACCCGGTAACAGTCGTCACGGTGCCGTTCCCACCCTGCAACACAGCCCCGCCGGGACACGGGGCAGCCAATCAGTGGTAGTGGTAGTTTCGTACATAGCGCGAGCGGTAGCTTCGTACACGGTAAACAGAAGGAGCAGCTCAATTCTCAACACAAACACACTTTTTTCCCTTTTTTTCCCTTTTTTTTTTAGTAATGGACATATTCGACTGGGCCTTTCTATACACATATCAAAATATTTCTTTACAAATTCCTATTCGACTGGGACCGGAAGTGGGTTTCTATACATATGAATCAAATCTGTCTTGTGGCTCCATCCATAAGGTCACACGGTGTATTTCAAGATGGCTGATATGGAAAGATTGAAAGATTCAGTAGCTTCAGCAAATCAGAGCTGTTCTTTTCGATTGCAAATGTCTGCTATCTATGTGGGCAGCCATTTGCAATGGAAATGAATAGCTCTGATTGGTTCTTTTCGATTGCAAATGGCCACCCCTATACAGGGCAGCCATTTGCAATGGCAGAGAACAGCTCTGATTGGCTGAAACCACTGAAGCCATTTGACTGGTCCTCTTTGCATTCGAAAACCTAGTTCATTGCGCAGGTGGGTGGAGCCTAAATTTTGCAGATGGAAAGGTCCCAGTCGAATGCCTCCATTTTCTCTTTTTAAATAGAAAGAAAAAAAGAGTTTGTGTGGGTGTGATTATTTTGATAGTCATGATAATAGACAGTAATTTGTATATTCCCCGCAAGTGGGAATCAGTATATCATATCAGTTAAAACCTGCTCAGCCTTTGACACCCGCCTTTTCTCACGTTCTCACACTTTCTCTCTCTCACTTTCTCTCACATTTTTTCTCGCACTTTCTTGTTTTTTCTCACTTTTTCTCGCCCTCGATTTTCATATTCTCTCGCTTTCTCTCACATTCTCGCACTTTCTTTAGCTGTCTCCCGCTCTCTCTCTCCTCTCCTTCTCACTCACACTTGCCCCCTTGCCATTTTTTTAACAGGACGATATACAACATCACAGTATCATTAAGTCACCTGCTACATTTAATTTAGATTAACTGGATTAGGAGTATTCGTATTGCAATTCCCCTGCTACCATTACCCCTATTAATACTATTCCTAATACAGAACCCCTGGTAGATTATCACATACCCTATACTAGATTTCCATTCCCTATCTGGTGCTACTTTAGAGTCGGTCTACCGCGACTTCAACCCTACTTATAGCCCTAAAAGCTTTGGGTTAGGATTAGGGTTAGAGTTAGGGTGGGGGTCTAAAGTCCCAGTTAGGGTTAACGTTAAGGCTAAAGTTCCGGTTAGGGTTAGGTATAGGCTTATGGTTAGGGATAAAGTCCCGGTTAGGGTTAAGGTTAAGGCTAAAGTTCCAGTTAGGGTTAGGTTTAGGTTTAAGGTTAGGGCCACGTCTAAAGTCCCGATTAGGGTTAGGGTTGGGGATAAAGTCCCAGCTAGGGTTAAGGTTAAGGCTAAAGTTCCAGATAGGGTTAGGGTTAGGTTTAAGGGTAGGGCTCCTTCTAAAGTCCCGATTAGGGTTAGGGATAAAGTCCGGTTAGGGTTAAGGCTAGGGTTAAGTTTAGGGCTAAAGTTCTGGTTAGGGTTGGGCTTAGGTATACCCCTATGGCTAATTCTAAGATCCCGGTTAGGGTTAGCTTTAGGTTTAAGGTTAGGGCTAGGTCTAAAATCCCGGTTAGGGTTGGGGTTAGGGCTAAAGTCCCACTAGACTAAAGTAGCATCCTGCTACTTTAAAGTAACATCCTGCATCTTCTCCCCCAAACCGCCCCCTTGCCCAAACCCCCTCCTACCCCCCCACCCCCACCCCCACTAGGCCACCAGACCCAGGCACTGCCTATACCCACCAGGCTCACACGTGTCCTTAGGCTTCCGGGGGGCTTCCCGTGCCGGCGATGTGGCATCACTGGGACCGGAAGCCACGGGTGCCGTCTTGAACATCCGGTTGTGAAGCTGGTTGTGGCCCCAACGCTCCCATGACAACCCGTTGCAACGGAACATCCAAGCCGTCTTGAGGTCGAAGTAGAGGAGACCTTTGGTTTCACGCGTACACGATTGTGGCGCCACCTGTTGAGGGAGGTATGAACTATTTGAGTGGGCAGCTTTATGTTTTGCATAATGATAGTAAACAGACTAGACTGTGGTAGCAATGAGACAAGGCTGTTGGCAGTAAATAGACTGACTTATGCAGTGGTAGTAATTAGACGATATGACAATATGTCAGTATCAAATGCCGGTTAATGGAAGGTAAGTGCTACAAGCAGGTACGCCACAGTGGTAGAAATGTGAACTACATCCCGGTGCATAAACAGCTGAGATATGTAAATTGTACGGATAGAAACAAAGTGGAGTTGTCCTTGCTTTTATTCCCATAATGCATAATGCTTTATAGATGATATATATATATCCTATACACATACCATATATATATATATAAGTGTAGTGGTCTACACTGACCTCTCAGGCAAGTAACCACATAGACAGGTAGGCGTGGGGAGTGTATTGATAGCACAGGGAAGCCTAGGTGGTGTAAATGGTAGCACACTAGCAGGAATGCAGAGAGATGTGGTTCGAGTCCCGCTCTAGGCACAGTATTTCCCTTTTTCGTCACCCACGACACTGGCCGTGACAGGATCTGTACAAGCTTTGCGACTGTATGGTTGTTGAACCTACCCTGTGTATGTATGTGTTAGTGCATTGCCTGTATGTATGTAATTGTAAGCATTACAAGACTTACAATTCCAGGGGGACGAGTGTAGTGGTCTGCACTGACCTCTCAGGCAAGTAACCACATAGACAGGTAGGCGTGGGGAGTGTATTGATATCAGGGAGCCTAGGTGGTGTAATGGTTAGCACACTGGCCCGGAATGCAAAGAGATGTGGGTTCGAGTCCCGCTCTAGGCACAGTATTTCCCATTTTCGTCACCCCCACGACACTCCTGGGTTGTCTAGCGACGACGCGCGTCGCTGGCACAGGAGGCGACGTCAGAAGCGTTTTTGGAGCATTAGGGCGGTAGTTCAGTAGATCTCAGACTGTTTGGTCAGGTTTGCTACGTGCTGCTCTGTTTTTTTTAATTATTTTTTTTATTATTACTCTACCTTTTCAATTTTACTTGTGGTCTTTTTACACTTTTAGGCTTCTATCAATTTATTTAGTATACATTAATGTAATCTCTAAAAGTGGTCTTTTTACACTTTTAGGCATCTATTAATTTATTTTGTATACATAAACTGTAATTTACAAAATTGTCTAAATTTACAAGCGTATATATATATAAATATATTAGGAAAATGAAATAAGTTAAAGAAACACTAATATCAACTGATATTACTGTGTATTTCACTTATTTTGCTCACCACTTGTTCTGGCTTTTAATCTTATTTTATTGAGATTTCTAAATTGTAGTACAAATTCTTTTATTTTTGCATCTGTAACTTCATATGTTCTCTGGATTATGCAAGACTCCTGCAATGAGTGATCGTCGTTGGAGGAACCATGCACAGGGTAGGATATGAAGACCATAAGATCGGTCTTCTATTTTAATGCCTTTATTCTGTCACTACCAGTACTTTGTGTTCAAAACTGTTTTTTTTCTGACATTTTTGGCCTAATTACTGCATTTCGGGAGGACTTTCTGTTTAGAGTAAATCAAACAGCAGTGACGAACGCAGGGTACGGCAATATTGGCCTTTCACGGCCGGATTCATCATATTTCTTATGGGATGTCTTATTTTTTGTATTAATCTTACTTTTAATTCGAAATTAAGGTATATTTTGTCATATTTAGTGATAGGTGCACATTTGGGATGTCTGTATGTTTATAAAAGTCACAGCATTACATACAATATTTGTGGGGAACTGGTAAATACATGGACGAATGCAGGGGAGGGCGTGAGGACCAGTGTATTGGCCTCTCACGGCCGGATTCGTTATTTTACTGTTAGAATGTCTTATTTTTGGCATTAATCTGACTTTCAATTCAAAATTAGGGTCTATTTCTGCAGTTTATCGTTCTACTTGTCCATTTCTGATGGTTTTGGATGGTTAACCTGGTAATTAATGCATTTTGAGATGGGGTTGTAATAATATAAAGTCAATGCGCAAATTGCGCACCTGCGAGAGAAATTTGCGCATGAAGGAAAGGCAGTTTCCATCAACAAATCGATTACGGTTGCTAGGTGATGGTGAAGGGCGGGAGTCGTTAGGCAGACGTGTCAAGGCTCAGGCTGTTTACTTGCTCTCGGCCGTTTTCGGTGTGTTTTTGTTAAACTGTCTTATTATTTGCATTAATCTTACTTTTAATTCCAAATTTAGGCTTGATTTTGTCATATTAATGTTTCTGTCCATCCAAATTGATATATTTTGTCTTTATTTCGTCATATTTATGCATTTCGGATGGTTTTTGTAATAATATAAAATCAACACGCAATTTGCGGGTGGATTTTGTGGAAATAAACTCAACGCGCAAATTGCGCGCCTGGGAGAGAAATTTGCGCATGAAGGAAATGCAGTAACCATCAACAATTCGTGCATGGTTGCTAAGAGACTGATAAACAAATTGCAGTTATCTGGCAACAGGTATCTTTTAGAAGTTTGGAATACTTTTATAAATTGAGAATACAATACATCATTTATGAACCCATTAATGTTGTTTTTAATATAAAATTCAGGTTTACTTTGTCGTATTCATTAATATATATATAAATTGGAGTTGCAGGTTTATATAAAGTAACATCACGACGAGATTAATTTCTCTCGGCCGTTTTCGTCGTGTTTCTTTTAGAACCTCTTATTTTCGGAATTATTTTGCCATTACGGTTGCTTTTAATACATAATTCCGGTTTACTTTGTCATATTCATTAATATATATCATATTTGCAAAGTTGTAGTTTAATTCTAAGGTGATATGACGACGATATCGATGTTATTCGGCCGTTTTTCGTCGTGTTATGTTTAAACTTTTCGTCGTGTTATGTTTAAACTGCATATTTCTGGCATCATTAAGCTATTAACAAAAAAAAAAAAAAAAAAAAAAAACAAAAAATATTACTGTCACTTTTAATTCCAAAATTACTGTTGACTTTTGTATATCCATTAATATAAATACAGTTAGAATGTTAGCTTACTATTTATTTATTGAACTTATATATTATCTGTATTGCACTGTTCATATTATATATCTAAAATATTAGCTAAAAGTGTTCTAAGTAACTTATTCTCTGTTCAAATGAGTTGTGTGATTGTATGACTATTATATATCTAAGAAATGGTAATTGCTCTAAATAACCTGAATCTATGCTCAACTCATATAAAGTAATTTTAATGTACTATTAAATACTGTTGTTTGCTACTGTTATTTGTTTTGTGTTTATTCACAAAATTTAAATATTATAGGTTAATGTTACTTTTAGTTCCACAATTACTGTTAACTTGTATTTATTTAAGCATATACATTTCGGGTGTATTTCACTACTTCTTTATTAAAATCATATATTATATGCATTCTACTGTGCTAGACATTTAAATTGAAAAGTAACATTATACAAGAAACCCAGAAATATGCCCCACCAAAGTTATAATACAAAGACAATTGTGCATTAACTGCCTACCATAGGCATAGCTGTACCACCAATAGCTGTCATGATCACCATTGGTTTCATATACACAGCATGATATATATATATGTATGTAACTGTGTGTATGTCAGTGTAATGACTATATGTAAAATGGGTGCATTTATATTCTAAAGTCTTGTGTTCTTTCTGTCATGATTCTCTGTTCAACTCATATCAAGTATGCATCTGTCACTGTATAGTAATGAGTGTAAAGTAAATTATTATATATCCAACCACCACTGATTACATAGGGCGATAGTCCATCCGTCGAATTTTCGCTTATCTGGGGTGAGTGGTTGAATTTCTATAATAATGTAATGGGGTAAAGTAAACTACTATATATCTAAAATATCCTCTAGAATGCTCTAGGTAACCTGATTCTCTGCTCAATTCATTTATGTGCTTGTATTAGGCCAGTGAACTACATGCTTTGTATTTCTGAATAAATATTATAATATAAACTCTAATTAAGGAAACCTATTTATATTCAGTACAACACAACAGTTAAGACGCACACACCATATCATCTGCTCGATGACAGGACGAGGGAGAGCGGATATTCCGTGAATCCGCGGCGGCCACCCCCACGGTTAACAAGACCAGACTATACAGTGAGAGCTGTGTCCCACCTATCGCTAGCGGCCACCCACTGAGGGAAGTCCAGCCGGCAGTGAGAGCTGGATTTTGCGGGGACGCAGCAACCACCACCCGCGGTTACCGATACCAGCCTAAATTACGACTGGATTTGTGGGGCTAGCAGCAACCACCCGCGGTTAACCGATCCCAGCCTACACTACGAGCTGGATTTGCAGGGCGAGCAGCAACCACCCGCGGTTAACCGATCCAGCCTACACTACAAGCTGGATTTGCGGGGCGAGCAGCAACCACCCACGGTTAACCGATCCAGCATACACTACAAACTGGATTTGCGGGCGAGCAGCAACCACCCACGGTTAACTGATCCAGCCTAAATTACGAGCTGGATTTGTGGGGCGAGCAGCAACCACCCGCGGTTCGCCGATCCAGCCTACACTACGAGCTGGATACGAGCTGGATTCGCGGGGCGACCAACGGCCACCCGCAAATTAACAAGTCCAGCCAGCAGTGACAGTTGGATTCGCAGGACGAGCAGCGGCCACCCACAGAATTCGGACGAGGGCATCACATTAGGTATTGTTTTGGGAATATTCTATTTACGGGGATGGGTTCACGGGGCTATACAGTATGCAGGGACTATTTAAATCATACACTTATATTCTTATCTTGTAAAACACACACCACCACATTAAAAATACACCTTGATTTGTATATATTTTGTATATGTTATATGCCTGCTATGTTCACTTGGTGGTAACATGGTAATATTGTATGTCATATATTATTGGTATATTGGTTGTAGAGCAGGGAATCAGTTAGGCCGCTGGCGTTTCTTTTGAGCACCTTTTATATTGAGTATTGTAACCTATTGATTTCTGGGTGATTTCATGAAGTAAAAATTTAATTAAAACCTTACATGTTGGTAAAACCAATTGAAAATATACCACAACACCCTTGTGAGCCTAAGCACTAATCTAGGCATTGTGGTAAAAACAGATTTAGAATTATAGGTCAAAAACCCCTGCAAACATATATTTACATCATACATGTTGGTAGAGAAAAGTAAAATACACCACAGAATCCTTGTAAGCCTTCACGGTTAAACTGGTACACAAGGGGATGGGGCCAAATCAAATTGTAACATATTAACCCTAAACTTAAATTTAAATAAAAATCAAACTAACCAGGTTTCTATGAGAGTAAACATATATGTGAACATTCTACAATTTGTTTTAATTATCAAAATAATAGCAATTTTCCCCGGGCTGCTTTCTTCCAGAGGGAAACAGCCTGTGGTTGGTACACCTATTATAGTGAATATAAAAAACTGGCACTAAAATATAGCAAATGTTTATATTTGGTCATCTGGAAGGACACAGGAATGTTCAAAATTTTATCTGTGTAAACTAGAACATTTCTAACTGTTTTATTAAGGTAATTGTAGACACCTCTTCATAACCAACCACTTGACTAAATTATTAAATTGTGGATATAGGTGTTATGTTTGTATTATGTGTTATTTGTGGCTCCCCATGTTGTTGGGGAAATAAGTTGGTTAACGGTGGGTCCAACTATTGCCATAGGTTGGTTAACGGTGGGTCCAACTACTGCCAGGGGATTAGACAGCAAATTTATTTTAGATACACCCGGAGGGAATTTTCTTCATGGTTGAACTGGTGAATATATTCTTCACGGTTAAACTGGTTCACAATGAGCATTGAATATGTATGTCTCTAAACTATGAAGCTTAACTATCATTTACTGAACTGGTTCTTCTCTCTGAGGGCATCAGCTTGGTTTTCAACATTTTCTAGAATATAGGCCTAAAACTAATTTATGGGGAAATAGACATACACATTCAATCAAATTAAACAGAAATTTAAACCATTTAAAATTGTAGAAGTAACTAGCCATGATCTCTGGGGATAACCACTAGTTAATCATACATGTACATTAGGGATAAGAGTGAAATGTTAATATGAATTGTTTGGTTGTGTGGAAGGGTAGAGATTATTCCTAATTCTATTATAGGTAAAGTATTTGTAACGGTTTTCCCATGTAAACATTAAATCCCCTTCATACCCGACCACTAGACCAAAGTGTGTATAGGTGTAAATATGTTTAAATTGTATTATCCAAGTACTATAAACATTCTATGAAGTTGAACATAAAAAGTGAACCATTTAAAGTGGTGTAAGTAACTACCAGTGTTACTATATGAATTGTTGTTATGGTAATAATGAAGATAAATATCTATAAGGTTAAACATCAAAATTGAACCATCTAGAGGAGCTACTGTATAACTACCCATGTGGCTAGAGGTATTTCAAAATGTTTAGTAAATGAAGGAACAGGTACCTACACAAGCTTAGATGTTAACAAGGATGCATATAAATTAGGGCTACAAGTAGAGTATTAAGGTGTCCTGTTTGGTCGTGTGCAAGGGTAGGGATTATGCCAAATTCTATTATAGAACAAATTTTGCAGATTATTATAGAACAAATTTCGCTAGAAAGTAACATTGATGTGATACTTTAGCATTGTCGCTATATTACATCCATGCGAGACCTCTACGAGGCCTCGTGTGTTCACATTTCCTAAAGTCTGTATTGCTGAAGTATTTGTATATTTAAATATCTACTCCCACGGCCGGAACGTTCACGGCTCGTGATTGACCCCGTATTGGGTCAGATTAGTGTAACAATCGTATATTCGCTATCAGTTTACAACCGAGTGAGTGGGCGGGTGTCCCCTCAGAGTGTGTGCCCGGTACCCCTGGCCACACTAGGACCCAATTTTGGATACCCGCATTAGCTATTTCAAATTTTTTCTGGTAGTGTGGTGCGTCGGCGATAGCCATTGCCGCTACTAGGGGTGTGCCCCTCATTATTATCGGCCATCCTGAGAAATCATCGTGTTTTGGATTGTTATTCTTGTCACTAGGACGAAATATTTACTTAAAGGACATCAGTCCTATTACTAGTTAGCACATGTTAAATTATTATACAGACCATCATCAGTAAGGTTACACGGTGCCGTTTTATTAAGTATATTGTATATTATTAAATTTCTATCTCTGTAGTCTGAGAATTAAATTTATATGTAAACTAAAGGATAGTAACTCTTACCACGTATTAGATAGCTATATTATGTTTAACAGATTCAGCTTTCATTTTATGTGATGTACGCGTATATGCAGGCTTTTGTGCTTTGCCATGGTACATTTTATGTAACAGTGGTTCATTGATATGACGGCACACACCCCCATTGAGATCCCGGGGCCTTGATCTGTGCGATAAATCTGTATTTAAAATCTTTGATAATCCATGCCGGTCTCTGTAATGCTTTGGTTGGTACCCCTGACACCCAAACCACACACCTAAACCCCCCACCATACATCTACACCCACACCA
The DNA here is from genome assembly GCA_030323885.1 of Branchipolynoe longqiensis. Taxonomy (NCBI): domain Eukaryota; kingdom Metazoa; phylum Annelida; class Polychaeta; order Phyllodocida; family Polynoidae; genus Branchipolynoe; species Branchipolynoe longqiensis. The sequence continues at coordinate 12,049 of JASIRB010002637.1, read as the reverse complement.
CACACCTACACCCACACCACAGACACACACCACACACCTACACCACCAAAACACATACCACACAGAGCTCAGAGAGTAAGAAACTCCGGCCTCGACCTGTCGATGCAGAAGGCACGCAGGATCGCTGCTTGGGTTCGCATTTAGTGGCTCACCAAGCCGAATGTATCACATATGGAAGAAACGGGTATATATGCGCAGTGGCGCAAAACCCGCTGAGAGGCATTGCCTGGTAAGGAGTGTGTCGGCATGCGGGGCCCAATCTAAGGGAGTGTGCCGGCATACGATGCCTAAAGACGCTACGGTCGGGAGTATCATTAATTGGATGCGGTGCCCAATAGTAATCCGGTGAGGAGTATTTTTATATATACGGGGCCCACCGGCCATCAAACCAGTGATGTAGATCAGACTAGATAATGTGACGGTGCAAATAAGGTAACACACTTGCGATGAGAGACATTATCCTGGTTAGGAGTTGTTTGCTTGATCGGGCCTACCAATGTCTAGGAGACTGCCGGCATATCGAACTTGCCTAAAGCCGCGCTACGGTCGGGAGTATCATTAATTGGATGCGGTGCCCAATAGTAATCCGGTGAGGAGTATTTTTATATATGCGGGGCCCACCAGCCATCAAACCAGTAATGTGTCCCTCCAGTATTATCCCATTGCTACAAGAAGAAATATATGCGCATGTGCATATTGGCGAGAAAGTACAACTTTTGCGAATCAGGCTGTGGGCAAACTGACAAATGCACACATTTACTTATGCTCGCATTTACTTTGGGTACAGTTTACTTTCTCGCACGACCGTGACGTGCATCGGTACGTGTTTTGCTTCATTGGTATGACCCGACAGAACATTAATTGTCGCCCTATTTGATCTCCCAACAGAGGCGAAAATTGTACTAAATTACCTAAGGAGCACTTCTCCCCGAAACAAAAAAAGTACAAATGGTCTGGTAGGCCGCCCTTACGGTGGCGCCATAGATTGTTATTTGTGAGAACCAAAAGCGGACTTCCTTCGGGAATTTCCGGCTTTGGTTACAATGTAGTCATTGTATAGTAGTCATTGTCTAGTAGTCAAGGTGCAAATTTTTAGAGAAAAAGGGGACCCTGTCATTGGAGCTGTATACATTTAGGGTAACATCGTCTGTAGCGAATTCCAAATACCCTTCACTTTTAGCGTACGGTGTGATACGGACTTAACATAGGGATATTACTATGGTAACGCCGGCCAGAGTACTTTTGAGGCTGTAATGAGTTTACGGTATAGGCTACTGGTAGAGGAGAAATATTGAGCTAGCTTTCATCGCGGGAACTGGGCTAGGGAATTTTCTTCCAGGGGTTAATAGTACATGTGTGGTCACAAGTGTCAAAATGGTGGAGTGTGTTTTAAAGGGTTGTGATATTGGATGGTGTGCAATGGTACAGATGACGAGTGACTAATGGAGTTTCTTTCATTGCCAGACTGACTGGCAGGGTATCAGCTACGACAGGGTCAGTATTTTTAGTTGGGCCGGTCCCAGAATTGAAGGTCGATTCTGGTAGTTTCAATTTTATCAAGTAATGATTCAAAACTGTTTTTGAAGGAATTTAAGTACAAACATATTTCTTGTGAAATACTGAAATTGTTGACCAGAGAGCTGGCTTGTCTCAAATCGAAAAAATTACACAACGAGAAGGAAGTATGCGGGGCCTCGCATTCCACGCCATATGGTCGTGGATCAAGCGGGTCGCGATTACGCTTATTATTTACTGCTACAGCCGCGAACCCTGGTAGTCTCTCCCACTTTTCCTTTCTTAGACGAACATCAGTTCCTGTTGTTCGTCTGGGGAGGCTGTGAAGTGGGCGAGACTGCTCGACCTCATTTTGCGCAGGCGCGCATTTTGTGCGGGCGCGCATTTTGCACAGGCGCGCATTTTGCGCAGGCGCGCATTTTGCGAGGCAGGGTTCCCTGCTGTAAAGCGTTGCTTGGATACGTCAATTGTGACTATCCTAGCAACGATAGAAGGTCGGGCGTTCGGACCCAGACCCATCGGACGTGTTTTTGCATGCTCCGATGTTTTAGCCGAGATTTAGGCCTTTATTATGGAAATTCCAAACTTATTTAACTTAATTATATGGGAGGGGATTTGACTTATAACATACATTCCACTGTTGAACTATATTTAAATCATAACATAAGTTATATTGCTAAATTCATTCTGTTAGTAAGAGGTAAGAATAAAACGGTGAGCTCCTAAGAAGTGACATGAACGTTCCTTGCATTCCTTACTGTCCTCCAGACTTATATTATTAACTGCTATGGTCAACTTCAGATTGCTATTTGGATTGCTCTATAATCTTATTTAATTAAGGGCCTTCTGCCAATGGTCTGTCAGGACTCGAACTCTCCACCTCGGGTAATGCTAGTCAAGGGTCAGGCTGGCAGGGTGACAGACAACCGGCTGCAGGAGGCACAAGTCATTCACATGGAAACAATTATTTATATTAAGACGTAGGGTCGCCTTAAGCGGGGGTGGAATAGCCCGACGGTTAAACTGGTGCCGTGACCAGGATAGTAAGGAGTGTAATACCTTTTAGTTCACTTCTGTATGCTTAGAAATTGTTTAAATTTTTTTGATAGATTATTCAGGTAGAGTTGACAGTGATGCACGGTCACTGTCTTCATGTTCCATTACGTGATATTGACAGTTTACGGCGTACCGGGGCAGCATCATTGCGAATGGTGACTTGACCCACGTGGTATACTTGTTATATTTTGCGGCTAGCCTTAATTAATTAGTAGTTTAAATAACCAGCGAGGGGCGAGCCTTGAATCCGCGGTTAAAACATCTGCGCAAATCGTGGCCTGAGGAGCGTTAGATGCACAATAAGGGCGTACCCTTGTGTCGCTCCGACTGGAGGAGGCGTACAGGACGTGGACTAGCTATCCCGATATTAGGCTATACGTGCATTATATTTGGTTAGAGTTTTAAATTAAAATTGCTGCTGCGGTTCTCCGACATTAAATGCCGGCCTATTTTTAGTGAATCTTCGCAGTTTGCTTGCGCTAGCCGCATGTTTTTCTTAGTTCCATCGTTTCCTAGCGACGACGCGCGTCGCTGGCACAGGAGGCGACGTCAGAAGCGTTTTTGGAGCATTAGGGCGGTAGTTCAGTAGATCTCAGACTGTTTGGTCAGGTTTGCTACGTGCTGCTCTGTTTTTTTTATTATTTTTTTTATTATTACTCTACCTTTTCAATTTTACTTGTGGTCTTTTACACATTTAGGCTTCTAGTAATTTATTTAGTATACACTAATGTAATCTCTAAAAGTGGTCTATTTACACTTTTAGGCATCTATTAATTTATTTTGTATACATAAACTGTAATTTACAAAATTGTCTAAATTTACAAGCGTATATATATATATATAAATATATTAGGAAAATGAAATAAGTTAAAGAAACACTAATATCAACTGATATTACTGTGTATTTCACTTATTTGCTCACCACTTGTTCTGGCTTCTGATCTTATTTTATTGGGATTTCTAAATTGTAGTACAAATTCTTTTATTTTGCATCTGTAACCTTCATATGTTCTCTGGATTATGCAAGACTCCTGCAGTGAGTGATCGTCGTTGGAGGAACCATGCACAGGGTAGGATATGAAGACCATAAGATCGGTCTGCACCATCATATTCCTCGTTTTTTCTGTTTAAAATGTCGTATTTTTGGCACTACCAGTAGTTTTAGTTCAAAATTGGGGTTTGTTTTGACATTTTTGGCCTAATTAATGCATGTCGGGTGACGAACGCAGGGTACGGCGATATTGGCCTCTCGCGGTTGTTTTCATCATTTTGCTATAAAATGTCTTATTTTGACACTCCTAGTGCAATTTAATCCAACATTAAGGTATATGTTGAATTTATTTTGTCCATATTAATGCTTTTTGAGTGGTTTCTGTAATAATATAAAATCAACACGCAATTTGCGGGTGGAAGTACACTCGGCCGCGCAATTTGCGAGCATGCGGAGGGGCGTGTCAGTGGCTGTTTCCATCAACAAATCGATTACGGTTGCTAGGTGATGGTGAAGGGCAGGAGTCATTAGGCAGACGTGTCAAGGCTCCGGCTGTTTACTTGCTCTCGGCCGTTTTCGGTGTGTTTTTGTTAAACTGTCTTATTATTTGCATTAATCTTCCTTTTAATTCCAAATTTAGGCTTTATTTTTTGTCATATTAAAGTTCCTGTCCAACCAAGATGATATCTTTTTGGGGGGTCTTATTTCGTTTATGTTTTATCATTTCGGTTTGTTTGCGTAAATTTTTTATTTTTTGTTTTTTATTTTTTTGTAATAATATAAAGTCAACGCGCAAATTGCGCGCCTGCAAGCGGAATTTGCGCACACAAGGAAAATGCGTATCCATCAACAATTCGCGCATGGTTGCTAAGGGACGGATAAACAAAGTGCAGTTATCGGGCAACAGGGTATCTTTTAGAAGATTAGAAGACTTGATATGTTAATAATCCATACAGCATTTATGCAATCCTTAGTGTTATTTTTAATCAACATTTGGATTTATTTGTGTTATATTCATTCATATTTATGCATTCCGAATCGTTTTGGTTTATATTAAAGGAATATGACGACGATATCGAGCTTATTCGGCCGTTTTCGTCATGTTTCTTTATTTCGTATTTTTGGCATTATTTTGCCATTAATGTTTCTTTTGAAGCAAAATTAGGATTCATTTTATTTTATTTTATTCATATTTATAGATTTCTAATGGTTGTAGGTTCATTAAAAGTAATATGACGACGAGATCGGCGTTATTCGGCCGTTTTTCGTCGTGTTATGTTTAAACTGCATATTTCTGGCATTATTAAGCTATTACTGTCACTTTTAATTCCAAAATTACTGTTGACTTTTGTATATCCATTAATATAAATACAGTTAGAATGTTAGCTTACTATTTATTTATTGAACTTATATATTATCTGTATTGCACTGTTCATATTATATATCTAAAATTTTAGCTAAAAGTGCTCTAAGTAACTTATTCTCTGTTCAAATGAGTTGTGTGATTGTATGACTATTATATATCTAAGAAATGGTAATTGCTCTAAATAACCTGAATCAATGCTCAACTCATATAAAGTAATTGTAATGTACTATCAAATACTGCTGGTTTGCTGCTGTTATTTGTTTTGTGTTTATTCACAAAATTTAAATATTATAGGTTAATGTTACTTTTAGTTCCACAATTACTGTTAACTTGGATTTATTTAAGCATATACATTTCGGGTGTATTTCACTACTTCTTTATTAAAATCATATATTATATGCCTTCTACTGTGCTAGACATTTAAATTGAAAAGTAACATTATACAAGAAACCCAGAAATATGCCCCAGCAAAGTTATAATACAAAGACAATTGTGCATTAACTGCCTACCATAGGCATAGCTGTACCACCAATAGCTGTCATGATCACCATTGGTTTCATATACACAGCATGATATATATTTGTATGTAACTGTGTGTATGTCACTGTAATGACTATATGTAAAATGGGTGCATTTATATTCTAAAATCGTGTGTTCTTTCTGTCATGATTCTCTGTTCAACTCATATCAAGTATGCATCTGTCACTGTATAGTAATGAGCGTAAAGTAAATTATTATATATCCAACCACCACTGATTACATAGGGCGATAGTCCATCCGTCGAATTTTCGCTTATCTGGGGTGCGTGGTTGAATTTCTATAATAATGTAATGAGGTAAAGTAAACTATTATATATCTAAAATATCCTCTAGGTAACCTGATTCTCTGCTCAATTCATTTATGTGCTTGTATTAGGCCAGTGAACTCATGCTTTGTATTGCTGAATAAATATAATAATATAAACTCTAATTAATGTAAACCTATTTATATTTCATACACACAACATTTAGACGCACACACCATATCAACTGCTCGATGACAGGACGAGGAGAGCTGGATTCGCGGGATTCGCGGCGGCCACCCACGGTTAACAAGTCCAGACTACAGTGAGAGCTGGATTCGCGGGATTCGCGGCTGCCACCCACGGTTGACAAGTCCAGCCGGCAGTGAGAGCTGGATTTGCGGGGTGAGCAGCAACCACCCGCGGTTAACCGATCCAGCCTAAATTACGAGCTGGATTTGTGGGGCTAGCAGCAACCACCCGCGGTTAACCGATCCAGCATACACTACGAACTGGATTTGTGGGCGAGCAGCAACCACCCGCAGTTAACCGATCCAGCATACACTACGAACTGGATTTGCGGGCGAGCAGCAACCACCCGCGATTAACCGATCCAGCCTAAATTACGAGCTGGATTTGTGGGGTGAGCAGCAACCACCCGCGGTTAACTGATCCAGCCTAAATTACGAGCTGGATTTGTGGGGCGAGCAGCAACCAGAGAGCGATGTGGTGTGGGGGAGGGGGGGTGAGGGGGGTGGGGGGGGGGGGGGGGGGGGGGGGGGGGGGAGGGGGATGGAGGGTTGGGAGGGGGGGGGAGTTTTTATGTCCTTGCGGGGGGGGGGGGGGGGGGGGGGGGGTGGGGGGGGGGGGTGGGGAGGGGTGAGAGTGGGGTGGGGGGGGGGGGGGGGTGGTGGTGGAGGGGTGGGGGGGGGGGGGGGGGGGGGGTTGGGGGGGGGGGAGGGGGGGAGGGGGGGGGGGGGGTTGGGGGGAGGGGGGGTGGGGAGTGGTTAGGGGGGGGGGGTTTTGGGGGGGGGGGTGGTGGTGTTGTTGACCGATCCAGCATACACTACGAGCTGAATACGAGCTGGATCCGTGGGGCGACCAACGGCCACCCGCAAATAGCACCAGCCAGCAGTGACAGTGGGATTCGCAGGATGAGCAGCGGCCACCCCCAGAATCTGGACGAGGGCATCACATTAGGTATTGTTTTGGGAATATTCTATTTACGGGGATGGGTTCACGGAACTATATAATATGCAGGGACTATTTAAATCATACACTTATATTTTTATCTTGTAAAACACACACCACAACATTAAAAATACACCTTGATTTGTATATAGTTTGTAATATTGTATGTCATATATTATTGGTATATTGGTTGTAGAGCAGGGAATCAGTTAGGCCGCTGGCGTTTCTTTTGAGCACCTTTTATATTGAGTATTGTAACCTATTGATTTCTGGGTGATTTCATAAAGTAAAAATTTAATTAAAACCTTACATGTTGGTAAAACCAATTGAAAATATACCACAACACCCTTGTGAGCCTAAGCACTAATCTAGGCATTGTGGTAAAAACAGATTTAGAATTATAGGTAAAAAAACCCTTGCAAACATATAATTACATCATACATGTTGGTAGAGAAAAGTAAAATACACCACAGAATCCTTGTAAGCCTTCACGGTTAAACTGGTACACAAGGGGATGGGGCCAAATCAAATTGTAACATATTAACCCTAAACTTAAATTTAAATAAAAATAAAACTAACCAGGTTTCTATGAGAGTAAACATATGTGAACATTCTACAATTTGTTGTAATTATCATAATAATAGCAATTTTCCCCAGGCTGCTTTCTTCCGGAGGGAAACAGCCTGTTGTTGGTAAACCTATTATAGTAAATATAAAAAAACTGGCACTAAAATATAGCAAATGTTTATATTTGGTCATCTGGAAGGACACAGGAATGTTCAAAATTTTATCTGTGTAAACTAGAACATTTCTAACTGTTTTATTAAGGTAAATGTAGACACCTCTTCACAACCAACCACTTGACTAAATTATTAAATGGTGGATATAGGTGTTATGTTTGTATTATGTGTTATTTGTGGCTCCCCATGTTGTTGGGGAAATAAGTTGGTTAACGGTGGGTCCAACTATTGCCATAAGGTTGGTTAACTGTGGGTCAACTACTGCCAGGGGATTTTCTTCATGGTTGAACTGGTGAATATATTCTTCATGGTTAAACTGATTCAAAATGAGCATTGAATATGTATGTCTCTAAACTATGAAGCTTAACAATCATTTACTGAATCTGGTTCTTCTCTCTGAGGGCACCAGCTTGGTTTTCAAAATTTTCTAGAATATAGACCTAAAACTAATTTATTGGGAAATAGACATACATATTCAATCAAATTAAACAGAAATTAAACCATTTAAAATTGTAGGAGTAACTAGCCGTGATCTCTGGGGATAACCACTAGTTAATCATACATGTACATTAGGGATAAGAGTGAAATGTTAATATGAATTGTTTGGTCATGTGGAAGGGTAGGGATTATTCCAAATTCTATTATAGGTAAAGTATTTGTAACGGTTTTCCCATGTAAACATTAAATCCCCTTCATACCTGACCACTGGACCAAAGTGTGTATAGGTGTAAATATGTTTAAATTGTATTATCCAAGTACTATAAACATTCTATGAAGTTGAACATAAAAAGTGAACCATCTAAAGTTGTGTAACTAACTACCAGTGTTACTATATTAATTTTTGTTATGGTAATAATGAAGATAAATATCTATAAGGTTAAACATCAAAATTGAACCATCTAGAGGAGCTACTGTATAACTCCCAATGTGGCTAGAGGTATTTCAAAATGTTTAGTAAATGAAGGAACAGGTACCTACACAAGCTTAGATGTTAACAAGGATGCATATAAATTAGGGCTACAAGTAGAGAATTAAGGTGTCCTGTTTGGTCGTGTGCAAGGGTAGGGATTATTCCAAATTCTATTATAGAACAAATTTTGCAGATTATTATAGAACAAATTTCGCTAGAAAGTAACATTGATGTGATACTTTAGCATTGTCGCTATATTACATCCATGCGAGACCTCTACGAGGCCTCGTGTGTTCGCATTTCCTAAAGTCTGTATTGCTAACAACTTAACTGTGCTGAAGTATTTGTATATTTAAATATCTACTCCCACGGCCGGAACGTTCATGGCTCGTGATTGACCCCGTATTGGGTCAGATTAGTGTAACAATCGTATATTCGCTATCAGTTTACAACCGAGTGAGTGGGCGGGTGTCCCCTCAGAGTGTGTGCCCGGTACCCCTGGCCACACTAGGACCCAATTTTGGATACCCGCATTAGCTATTTCATTTTTTTTCTGGTAGTGTGGTGCGTCGGCGATAGCCATTGCCGCTACTAGGGGTGTGCCCCTCATTATTATCGGCCATCCTGAGAAATCATCGTGTTTTGGATTGTTATTCTTGTCACTAGGACGAAATATTTACTTAAAGGACATCAGTCCTATTACTAGTTAGCACATGTTAAATTATTATACAGACCATCAGTAAGGTTACACGGTGCCGTTTTATTAAGTATATTGTATATTATTAAATTTCTATCTCTGTAGTCTGAGAATTAAAATTTATATGTAAACTAAAGGATAGTAACTCTTACCACGTATTAGATAGCTATATTATATTTAACAGATTCAGCTTTCATTTTATGTGATGTACGCGTATATGCAGGCTTTTGTGCTTTGCCATGGTACATTTTATGTAACAGTGGTTCAATGATATGACGGCACACACCCCCATTGAGATCCCGGGGGCTTGATCTGTGCGATAAATCTGTATTTAAAATCTTTGATAATCCATGCCGGTCTCTGTAATGCTTTGGTTGGTACCCCTGACACCCCAACCACACACCTAAACCCCCCACCATACATCTACACCCACACCACACACCTACACCCACACCACAGACACACCATACACCTACACCACCAAAACACATGCCACACAGAGCTCAGAGAGTAAGAAACTCCGGCCTCGACCTGTCGATGCAGAAGGCACGCAGGATCGCTGCTTGGATTCGCATTTAGTGGCTCGCCAAGCCGAATGTATCACATATGGAAGAAACGGGTATATATGCGCAGTGGCGCAAAACCCGCTGACAAACATTGCCTGGTAAGGAGTGTGACGGCATGCGGGGCCCAATCTAAGGGAGTGTGCCGGCATACGATGCCTAAAGACGCTACGGTCGGGAGTATCATTAATTGGATGCGGTGCCCAATAGTAATCCGGTGAGGAGTATTTTGATATATACGGGGCCCACCGGCCATCAAACCAGTGATGTAGATCAGACTAGATAATGTGACGGTGCAAATAAGGGAACACACTGCGAGTAGAGACATTACCTGGTAAGGAGTGTGTCGGCATGCGGGGCCCAATCTAAGGGAGACTGCCGGCATACGATGCCTAAAGCCGCTACGGTCGGGAGTATCATTAATTGGATGCGGTGCCCAATAGAAATTCGGTGAGGAGTATTTTTATATATGCGGGGCCCACCGGCCATCAAACCAGTAATGTGTCCCTCCAGTATTATCCCATTGCTACAAGAAGAAATATATGCGCGTGCGCATATTGGCGAGAAAGTACAACTTTTGCGAATCAGGCTGTGGGCAAACTGACAAATGCACACATTTACTTATGCTTGCATTTACTTTGGGTACAGTTTCGTCTCGCACGACCGTGCGCATCGGTACGTGTTTTGGCCTTCATTGGGTTTGACCTGACAAACATTAATTGTCGCCCTTATTTGATCTCCCTCAGAGGCGAAAATTGTACTTAAATTACCTAATGGAGCACTTCCCCGAAACAAAAAAAGTACAAATGGTCTGGTGCGCCCTTCGGTGGCGCCGTAGATTGTTTTTGTGAGAACCAAAAGCGGACTTCCTTCGGGAATTTCCGGCTTTGGTTACAATGTAGTCATTGTATAGTAGTCATTGTCTAGTAGTCAAGGTGCAAATTTTTAGAGAAAAAGGGGACCCTGTCATTGGAGCTGTATACATTTAGGGTAACGTCGTCTGTAGCGAATTCCAAATACCCTTCACTTTTAGCGTATGGTGTGATACGGACTTAACATAGGGATATTACTATGGTAACGCCGGCCAGAGTACTTTTGAGGCTGTAATGAGTTTACGGTATAGGCTACTGGTAGAGGAGAAATATTGAGCTAGCTTTCATCGCGGGAACTGGGCTAGGGACTTTTCTTCTAGAGGTTAATAGTACATGTGTGGTCACAAGTGTCAAAATGGTGGAGTGTGTGATAAAGGGTTGTGATATTGGATGGTGTGCAATTGTACAGATGACTAGTGATAGGGCGTTTCTTTCATGCCAGACGACGCAGGGTATTCATGTCATATGACAGGGTCAGTATTTTTAGTTCTGGCCTGGTACCTAGAATAGAATGGTCGATCTGGTAGTTATCAATTTTATCAGTAATGATTCAAACACTGTTTTAGAAGGAATTTAAGTACAAACATATTTCTTGTGATATACTGAAATTGTTGACCAGAGAGCTGGCTTGTCTCAAATCGAAAAAAATTACACAACGAGAAGGAAGTATGCGGTGCCTCGCATTCCACGCCATTTAGTCGTGGATCAAGCGGGGTCGCGATTATGCTTATTATTTATTGCTACAGCCGCGAACCCTGGTTCGCGGCTGTATCCATACGACCTCATTTTGCGCAGGCGCGCATTTTGCGCAGGCGCGCATTTTGCACAGGCGCGCATTTTGCGAGGCAGGGTTCCCTGCTGTAAAGCGTTGCTTGGATACGTCAATTGTGACTATCCTAGCAACGATAGAAGGTCGGGCCTTCGGAGCCAGACCCATCGGACGTGTTTTTGCACGCTCCGATGTTTTAGCCGATATTTAGGCTTTTATTGTCGAAATTCCAAACTTATTTAACTTAATTATATGGGAGGGGATTTGGCTTATAACATACATTCCACTGTTGAACTATATTTAAATCATAACATAGATTTTATTGATCAATGCATTCTGTTAGTAAGAGGTAAGAATAAAATGGTGAGCTCCTAAGAAGTGACATGAACGTTCCTTGCATTCCTTACTGTCCTCCAGACTTATATTATTAACCGCTATGGTCAACTTCAGATTGCTATTTGGATTGCTCTATAATCTTATTTAATTAAGGGCCGTCTGCCAATGGTCTGTCAGGACTCGAACTCTCCACCTCGGGTAATGCTAGTCAAGGGTCAGGCTGGCAGGGTGACAGACAACCGGCTGCAGGAGGCACAAGTCA
>JASIRB010004169.1:0-19349 GCA_030323885.1 Branchipolynoe longqiensis | reverse complement strand
GGCTTTTGAATTTTTGCTATTTTCCGCTAGATAAATATCGGGTTGACCATTGTAATATTTGCGACTTTATAGTGCTGCCACACTGGAAGACTGGGTCGTCAGCGTCATGATACATTATCCCATTCAATGATTCAGACACATTATCTGGACACTAAACAAACCAGTCCTTGCCCTATCCTATTAATGTAGAGCACCAGGCCAAGTATTGGCACGCATTAATTTTGTAAGTCATTGGTTTGACTCAGTCGGCTTCGAACCCATGGATAACCAATCAGCGGTCTAACCGAACGGGTTACCAGTACCACATTCAGTCGGAGACTGCAGCCATTATATTATACTCCTCTCTGATTATTGCAATGTTCCCTTGTCGTTGGAGTGGCGTATCCATGATGTAGCAGTATATACCAATAGCGTGACTGCTACCACTAGTAAAACCTCTCTAATCGACTACCTCCACAGATCAACAACTCCCCTATATCGACTCTTTATTTGGGTCCCAAACGATTGCCCCTACAATACTATTGTAATGATATTCTAACTCGCTAAACCGCCCATCTCCCTAAATGGACCATTTAAAGTCGGTCCCATGGTCGGTCGATGGCTACGACAGTAGCAGAAGTAGTAGTACTAGTACTAGCAGTAGTAGTAGTACTAGTAGTAGTAGCAGTAGTAGTAGTACTAGTAATAGTAGCAGTAGTAGTAGTACTAGTAGTAGTACTAGTAGTAGTAGTACTAGCAATAGTACTAGTAGTAGCAGTAATAGTAATAATAGTACTAGTAGTAGTACTAGTAGTACTAGTACTAGTAGTAATAGTAGCAGTAGTACTAGTAGCAGTAGTAGTCGTAGTACTAGTAGTAGTAGTAGCAGTAGTAGTACTAGTAGTAGTAGTAGCAGTAGTAGTAGTAGTAGTACTAGTAGTAGTACTAGTAGTAGTACTAGTAGTAGTAGCAGGAGTAGTAGTAGTACTAGTAGGAGTACTAGTAGTAGTAGTAATAGCGGTAGTACTAGTAGTACCAGTACTAATACTAATAGTACTAATAGTAGTAGCAGTAGTAGTACTAGTAGTAACAGTAGTAGTAGTAGTAATAGCAGTAGCAGTAGTACTAGTAGTAGTAGTACCAGTAGCAGTAGTAGTAGTAGCAGTAGTATGAGTAGTAGTACTAGCAGTAGTAGTAGTACTAGTCACTATACTAGTAGCAGTAGTAGTAGCAGTAGTAGTAGTAGTAGTAGTAGTAGCAGTAGTAGTACTAGTAGTAGTAGTAACTAGTAGCAGTAGTAGTACTGTAGTAGTAGCAGTAGTAGTAGTAACAGTAGTACTAGCAGTAGTAGTAGTAGTACTATAGTAGCAGTAGTAACAAAAGTAGTATAGCACTAGTAGTAGTAGTAGTGTAGTAAGTAGAAGTGTAGTAGTACTAGTAGTAGTAGCAGCAGTAGTAGTAGCAGTAGTAGTACTAGTACTAGTAGTAGTAGCAGTAGTAGTAGTAGCAGTAGTAGTAGTAGCAGTAGTAGTAGTAGCAGTAGTAGTAGTAACAATAGTAGTAGTAGTAGCAGTAGTAGCAGTACTAGTAGTAGCAGTAGTAGTAGTAGTAGCAGTAGTAGTAGTAGTAGTAGTATCCGAGTACAATGATCTTCTTTGGGGTGGGGAAGGTTAGTCATTTCAGCTCATATTTCTGTTAGAAAAAATCCCCAGACAGTGTAGATTTGGTGGTGAGATTTTGTTCTAAATGGAAAAATATTTGCACCACATTCCTTATATTTGTGCACTGGTTGACTACACAGCTTGTCGACACAGTTGAGGGATGACGTCCAAAAACACTGTTATGCGCAACGGCAGAGATAAGAAGAACATTACGATAAGCTCCCCACCTCTTACACCCGCACCCACCGTGATGATCAAGTGACGCGTTCTGTTTGAGTCATTCTGATGGCAGACGACATTTAGTATCCCGCATGCTACTATTTATGAGGACGCCGACCGCTCTCGGTGATAGTAAAGACCAACTTCAGTGAAATGTTACTCCCCGCAGACGACATTTAGCGGCAGCAGACGACAAACCAAAAAGGTCACTGCCATCGGCAACCGGCAACCGGCAACCGGCGTGCTGTAATGCGAGCTGTTGGTTGGTTGTTGGAGTTTTTACGTCCTGGCAACGTCTAAGGTCATATCAGGATGGCTACTTGTGACAGTGTGCACTCATGGCGACTTTATAGTGCTGCCCAACTTGGAAATCAGGCTGCCAGCACCGTGACCCGATATCCCACTCAGTCACATTATCCTGACCCTGAGCTAACCAGTCCTTGCCTTATCCTATTATATTAATGTCGAGCGCCAGGCTAGGAAGTGACAAGAATCAATAGATGAGATGGCCATTCCAACTGCGCATGCGCTGAATACGGCGTCGAGAGAAAAACCAAGGCGCTCAGCCATTGAGTTTGGCGATAAGCATAGGGCAAAACTTTGATTTTATTCCAAATTAGTAAAAATACATGACAATTTGGCACAAACATGGATGGATGCATGCAATATAATAATATAATGAATATGTATAAGACACAACTCTCCATAACTAAGCATTTTGAGCTAAGAAACATACAATTTCAGTCACTTTACAGGCTGATGTTTACATCACAATTGATTAGACATAACTAATTCTTGTTTTAAATATTAAAATGTCAAATGTGTCAACAAAAACTTGTTTCAAAGAAATATATAATCAATGTCTGATTAACCCTACCCATTTCCTAGCCCAACAAATGTTATTAACCATAGGAAATAAAAACATGAATAAAATAAGTAAAACTGACTCCAGCTATGGTTCTAACACTAGACTGAGTGCCCATATTTGTCTAAGTCTAAATACAGATGGTATAAGATGTGCTGATTAGATTGATGTAAATGCAATGCTAGATAAAAGATTAACATCTTAAGCTAAGATTCCTTATACGCGGTATGCGGCATGCGAATGCGAATGTGGTATATCTGGCATAGATATATGCCAACCCCCAATAGCCGATGTTTACTTTTTGTGCTGGGGGATGGTTAAACAAATAAACACACCAAAAAAGTTACCCATTACATTTTTGGGGGTTTTTCCCCCAAATTTGTGAAGGAAGATCAAAGTTAGTATTGTTTTCTATGGCAAATGCAGCAGTATTCACATTCGCATTTGCACCGATCGGTCCATGGGTCAATCCATTTGCCGCATTCGCATTCGCGTTCATATTCGCATTTGGACATATGGAAGCACCACTATTCAATTATATGCTTTTCAATTTTTTGCCGCATTCGCATTTGCATTCGTATGCCGCATACAGTGTAAAAGGAATCTTAGCTTCAATTTATTATATATATTTTTTTAATTGATATTCTATGTTTCAAACAAGAGCTGAGATGAGCTCAAATTAGCACATTTCATAGCTGCACCCAATGTCTTAGCATTATGCTAGGTACACACCTACCATATACGATCGTTTTTCCGCACCCACCTACCGTATACGATCTAAAACTGCCCAAAAGTCGTGAGGTGTGCACTCCCCTAGCACACCTACCGATTGCGATTCGCGATTTTTAGGGGTAAAACGGTAGGTGTGTGCTAGCATTACGATTGCGATTCGCGATTCGAAAAATGAATCGGCCCGTTTTCAGTTTTAAGCGGATCGGGAGTTTTAGTGCACGAATCCTATACGGTATGTGTGTACCTGGCATTAGTCATGTGCTTTGTGGGGGGGTTGTTTTTCTTCCACACAGCCCACAATGCACCACGCGGCTCGAATGGCGATCTGGTCTATTTCATGAGTCTATTTCATAAGTCATTGGTTTGACTCCACCGGGAACCGAACTCCCGATCTCCCGCACGCGAATCCCGCGCTCTATCGATTAGACCATCGCGCCCCGTGAATGCGCGCGGTGGGTCTCCCACCTGTCCAGCCTCTTTACGCGCATGCTCTGACACTGTTTACCATTCTGGACGTGCGTAGGTCAGTTATCGCACTCATACAACCCCTATTGAGCATGCGCACGGCGCTCTTTGAAGACACGTGCGCCTCGTATTCCCTCTATCTGCGGGACTCTTATTTCAGACGCGTTTTAGGGATGTTTGCGCAGCCAGCTGCGCATATCCGGGCGGACACTTCCGCGCAATGTGCCCCGGTGTTATGAGCCACACCCATATATGTACGTCGTGTTCGTTATGTAGCAGTCACACTACGACGACAAGGTAGGGACGACAGCCCGGCAGCTGGGATTTTGTGAAATCCCGACGACCTATGCAAATTCGGGCTAAGTTGGACGACAATCGGACGACATCGGGACGACAGCGGGACGACAGTGTCTGTGTGTCTGTGTCTGAGTGTGTGTGACTCTGTGTCTCTGTGTGTGTCTCTATGTGTGTGTCTGTGTCTCTGTGTGTCTGTGTCTATGTGTGTGTCTGTGTCTATGTGTGTGTCTGTGTCTCTGTGTGTGTCTGTGTCTGTCTGTGTGTGTCTGTGTCTGTGTGTGTGTGACTCTGTGTGTGTCTCTATATGTGTGTCTGTGTCTCTGTGTGTCTGTGTCTATGTGTGTGTCTGTGTCTATGTGTGTCTATGTGTGTCTATGTGTGTGTCTGTGTGTGTGTCTGTGTCTGTCTGTGTCTGTGTGTGACTGAGAGTGAGAGTGAGGCACACACACAGACACACACACACACACAGACACACACACAGACACAGACACACACACACACACAGACACACACACAGACACAGACACACACACAGACACAGACACACAGAGACACAGACACACACACAGACACACACACACATAGACACACATATACACACATAGACACACATAGACACAGACACACACATAGACACAGACACACAGAGACACAGACACACACACAGACACACACATACACACACAGACACACACATAGACACACATATACACACATAGAGACACAGACACACACACATAGACACACACAGACACACACATAGACACAGACACACAGAGACACAGACACACACACATACACACACAGACACAGATACAGACACACACACAGACACACACACAGACACACACATAGACACACATAGACACACATAGACACAAACACACACATAGACACATACACCGAGACACACAGAGACACATACATGGAGAGAGAAGCAACTACAGCTTAACGACAAGACGACAGTGCCGCGACAGTGGCACGACAGTGCCGCGACAGTGCCACGACAGTGCGACAGTGCTGCGACAGTGCCGCGACAGTGCCACGACAGTGCCGCGACAGTGCCGCGACAGTGTCGCAACATCGGCTGTCGTCGATTGTCGTCGAAGTTTTTCAACATGTCCAAAACGCCCACGACAACCCGGCGACAGTGGAGAACTGGAGGTGCCGCGGAGGTGCCACGGAGGTGTCGCGGCGACACCTGTGCGACACCTGCGCGACACCTGCGCGACACCGGAAGTCGCTGTTGCAGAGCTGTCGTCGCCGCTTGTCGTCGTAGTGTTACTGCTACATTAGTTTGTGGTTTTCCATCCTACCAACATCAGGATGGGCCGTCCCGATATGACCTTAGATGTTGCCAGGACGTAAAACTACAACAACCAATCAACATCAGGATGGGTAGCGACTTGCGACAGGGCATTCTCATGGGTGACTTTATAGTGCTGTTCCATTGTGAGATTAGGCTGCCAGCACAATGACCCGATTTCACACTCAGTCACATTATCCTGATGCTGAGCATACCAGTCCTTGTCCTATCCGATTAACGTTGAGTGCCAGGTTAAGTATCAATTTTGTAAGTCATTCGATTGACGTAGTCAAGGACCCGAAGGCATAGGCCTCCTGCATGGAAACCCTGATTCAGCCACCCCATCCAGTACGTGTGTATGTTTGTGTGTATGTATGTATGTATGTATGTATGTATGCATGCATGTATGTATGCATGTATGTATGTGTATGTATGTGGGTATGCATGTGGGTATGCATGTGTATGTATGTGTGTATGTATGTGTATGTATGTGTGTATGTATGTGTATGTATGTGTATGTATGTGGGTATGTATGTGTGTGTATGTATGTATGCATGTATGTATGTGTATGTATGTGTATGTATGTGTATGTATGTGTATGTATGTGTGTGTATGTATGTGTATGTATGTGTATGTATGTGGGTATGCATGTGTATGTATGTGTGTATGTATGTGTATGTATGTATATGTATGTATGTGTGTATTTATGTATATGTATGTGTACGTATGCATTAATGTATGCATGTATGTGTATGTATGTGTATGTA
Organism: Branchipolynoe longqiensis; assembly: GCA_030323885.1. Classification (NCBI taxonomy): domain Eukaryota; kingdom Metazoa; phylum Annelida; class Polychaeta; order Phyllodocida; family Polynoidae; genus Branchipolynoe; species Branchipolynoe longqiensis. The sequence goes on along the minus strand of JASIRB010004169.1, from coordinate 13,058 downwards.
TGTGTATGTATGTGTATGTATGTATGTTTGTGTGTATGTGTATGTATGCATGTGTATGTATGTATGTTTGTGTATGTATGTATGTTTGTGTGTAAGTATGTGTATGTATGTGTATGTATGTGTGTATGTTTGTGTGTATGTATGTGTGTATGTATGTATGTGTGTATGTATGTGTATGTATGTGTATGTATGTGTATGTATGTATGTGTATGTATGTGTATGTATGTGGGTATGCATGTGTATGTATGTATGTATGTGTATGTATGTGTATGTATATGTATGTATGTGTGTATGTGTATGTATGTATATGTATGTGTAAGTATGTGGGTATGCATATGTATGTATGTATGTGTATGTATGTATATGTATTTGTGTATGTGTATGTATGTATATGTATGTGTAAGTATGTATTAATGTATGTACATACGTGCATACATACATACATCCACACATACACGCTACATTCAAGTTGCATAGTCCGATGAAAACATCAAATTTTCAAATCCAAAGCACTTATATAGATATAATTCTAAGTATTCAACCTTGACACTGGTCTACTTATTAAGCATGTTTTGCTGCATAAAAGGTTGTAATAAGTCAATTTAATTGAACCTGTTACTACTGAAGTCTATGGTGCCAGAGTTTTGGCATGATTGCCAAAATTAATTTAGTATGTTTTGACGTCAAATATCTCCAAAGTTAGCCATTTAAAATATAAATTCTTCAAACTAAACTAATATAGACCATAAAGATTAGCATAATGTATTTATCTCAGAACATGTCAGAAATTCAAAAGCATCGGACTATGCAACTTTAATTTTGGAGCCAGATAAACATTTTGGACAGAGGCTTACTTGGTCCATTTTCAAGTGTAACAAAATATCACAGGAACACCGATGCTAAGTTAAAGTTGCATAGTCCGATGGTTTAGAGTTTCTGTTACAAAAATTAGATAAATATATTAGATTGATCGTTATAATCTACCTTACTTTAGTTTGGAGTAACTTTTATTTTAAATGGCTAAGTTTTGAGATATTTGAAATCCAAACATGTAAGGTTAGTTTTGACAAGCATGCCAAACCCCGGAGACCATAGGCTTTAAAAGTAACAGGTTCTATTAAGCTACCTCAGTATTCCTTTCTAAGTTATATGTGGCAACACATGTTTAATAAGTGCACCCGTATTTAAGCTAGATATGTAGAATCAATTCTAAATAATTATTTTGGTTTTGAAAATTTGATGCTTCATCAGACTATGCAGCTTGAATTATGTAAGGTAATCATATCTAAACTGTATGTGTAGGATCAAATGTCGTGAATTGCCGCTATTTCGAAAATGTGATGTTTTCATTGGACTATATTGAAGATATTTGCATAACAAAGAATAGAAGAGTAGGATATAGTTGTATTTTGCGGATGGTCTTGGGAGTTTTTCCCTTCTTGTCCTTAAAACCAAACATTCTTAAAATTTGTTTCGACATATCGTTGTCAATGTTGTGTGGCTATTGTTATTTGCATAGCGGGGTTCACACTAGGTGTGTGTATGTACGTGTGTTGGGGTGAGTGGGGGTGACTCATCCCCCCCCCCCCCCTTCCCTACCCACATCCACCACCCACCCTACCTCCAGACCACACCCTGTCATGTCCCATTAAACCCCAGTCACGGATACGTCTCCTTCTCACACCAGGCCTTTGTTCCCACCGGTGGGAACTCGGCGTTAACCCTCTAACCCTCATCAAAGACCATATACCACTAAGACAGCTCACTCCAATCTCCCCCATGGTAATGTAAATTTCGCAGTGCTAGCTTGTGGTGGGTTTGATCAGCCCAGCTGCTGGTTGGTGTTTCACATGTAAACACATACAATTATATTATACATGATATAGGTAAGTATGAATACACATCAATATGAAATTGCTATGAACAAACCACATCACACATCATCATCAGCATCACCATCATCACACATCTTTCACATTGATATATACATGTATACATATAATATAGCAACTGTGTAATCAAGAGAACAGCCAGTGCACCAGGTGGTGGGTTTGATCATTTTGATTACACAGTACAGGCTGAGTGAGCCGTCTTAGTATTATAGGGTCTTTGCCTTCATCCCCCTCACACCCACCACCACCAGCACCACTACTGCCACTTCTGCCACCCCATCACCACCACTACCACCACTACTAATGTCACCCCATCCCCACCACCCCATCACCACTATCACCACCACTACTGCCACTCCATCACCACCACCACCACCACTACTGCCACCCCATCACCACCACCGCATCACCACCACCACCACCACTACTGCCACCCCATCACCACCACCCCATCACCACCACCACCACTAATGCCACCCCATCACCACCACCACCACCACTACTACCAACCCCATCAACCACCACCACCACTACTAACACCCCATCACCACCACCACCACCACTACTGCCACCCCAACACCCACCACCAACACCTACTACACCACCCCATCACCACCACCACCACTACCATCCCATCACCACCACCACCACTACTTCCACCCCATACCACCACCACCACCACCACAAACCCCCATCAACACCACCACCACTACCACCACCACCACCCCCCATCACAACCACCACCACCACCACCACCACCGCCCCCCATCAACACCATCTCCACCACCACCACCACCATCACCTCCACCACCACCACCACAACCACCCACCCCATCACCACTCACCCACCACTACAACCACCCCATCACCACCAACCACAACTACCACCACCACCATCACCACCACCACCACCACTACTCTCCACCACATCACCACCACCACAACTACCTACCCCACCACACCCACACCACCACCAACCACTACTACCACCCACCACCAACCACTACACCACCACCACCACTACACCACCACCACCACTACACCACCACCACCACTACACCACCATACCACCATGGCCACCACCACTACCACTACACCACCACCACCTCCACCACTGCCACAACCACCACCACTACACCACCACGGCCGCCACCGCTGCCACCACCACTACCACCACCACCACTACCACCACCACCACCACTATACCACCATGGCCACCACCATACCACCACTAATACACCACCGCCACCACTACCGCTGCCACCACCACCACCACCACCACTGCTACCACCACCACCACCATCACTGCCAACACCATTACCACCACTACTGCCAACCATACCACCACCCACGACCACCACTCACTACTAACCACCACCATCACCACCACCAACCACTAGCCACCACCCCATCATCACCACCATCACCACCACTAACTGCCACCCCATCACCACCACCACCACTACTGCCACCACCACCACCACACACACCCCACCGCCATCACCACCACCCCATCAGCACCACTACAGCCACCCCAGCACCCAACACCACCCAACACCCACCACCACCACTACTGCCACCAATCACCACCAACCCATCACCACCACAACTGCCAACCGCATCACACCACCACCCCATCACCACCACTACTGCCACCCCATCACCACCACCCCATCACCACCACTACTGCCACACCACCACCACCACTACTTCCACCCCATCACCACAACCCCATCACCACAACTACTGCCACCCCATCACCACAACTCTATGACCACCACCCCATCACCATAACCACCATCACCATCCACCACCCCTCCAACACTACCAGCACCACTACTGCTAACCCATCACCACCACCACCCCATCACCACCACCACCCCATCACCACCACCACCCCATCACCACCACCACCCCACCACCACCACTACTGCCACCCCATCACAACCAGAGCGGAGCAGACGGGAAGGGAATGGGGGGAGAGGAGGGGAGAGGGGTGGAAAGTAGAAGAGGGAAAGAAGAGGAGAGGAAGGGAGAGGAGAGGGGTGCAAGGTAAAGGAAGGGATGGGCGAGGAGAAATGGGAGATATTGGATGGAGAGGAATAGGAGATGAGGGAGAGTAAGGAAAGAGTGAGGATACGCGAAGAGGGGAGGGAGAAGAGGAGAATGAGGAGCGAGGTAAGGTTGGAGCAAGACAGGATAAGAGGAGAGGAGAGGAGTTGAGAGAGGAACAAGAAGGGCCGAGAGCAGATACTGGCGAAGGAGAAGGAGCAGGGGAGAGGGGAAGTGTGTGTGGGGGAGGGGGGGGGGGGAGGAGAAGCAGTGCAGGACTCACCTTGTCATGGGTGTGGTTTATACATTTAAGACGTGGTCAAGTTTGTTACTGATTGTTTGGTAACATAGTCCCCGTGAGAACGAGGATCTTGGCTGCAACTTGGAAACTTATGCCCGGTACACACCTACCGTTTACGATCGTTTTTCCGCACCCACCTAGCGTATGCGATCTAAAACTGCCCAAAAATCGTGAGGTGTGCACTCCCCTAGCACACCTACCGATTGCGATTCGCGATTTTTAGGACTAAAACGGTATGTGTGTGCTAGGATTACGATTGCGATTCGCGATTCGAAAAATGAATCGCCCCGTTTTCAGTTTTAAGCGGATCGGGAGTTTTAGTGCGCGAATCCTATACGGTATGTGTGTACATGGCATAAGTAGTGGAAAACCCATACATATATATATATATATATATATATATATATGTAAATATATATATATATATACATATATATATATATATATATATAGTGTATATATAATTGAATTCACCTATAAATTGTATATGTAATTAAATGCACCATGGTGAGTGAGTTTACGTAGACGTACATATCGTTATTCAATTTAACTATTATTAATTTACTCAAAAGAAAAGCTTGGGATATAAAATAGCACATCCGTTAAATGTGCAGACTTTCCTAGTCTATCCGGACAGCTGCGGTTCAATGCAATTAATGAATGCATAACGGGGAGGCCAGCGTACCAGCCACCACACATAACGTGGAAGGAAATACGATGACTGAGCCGGAATGGCTGTAATTAAAAGTTTGCTGCTATACCTATTGGCTGGTATGTGGGTGTGAAATGCATATTAGAAAATTTAACTCACTTGTGTGAACTTATATATTAAAATAGGTTTAATAGGTTTACTTTATACATCTATATATATATATATATAAATATATATATATATATATATATATATCAAGTCGTGGGAGTTAGGAAAATGTGAAATATTGCGGCTAGAACAAAACTCCAGCCCACACCTCTTGCATTCCAGGCTTATGTGCTAACCATTGAACCACCTAGGCTCCTTGATATCATCACCCTATCCACAACTCCCTATCTACCTGCTCTCTTTCCTGAGACTGAGAGGTCTGTGCATATTACTATATATATTCTAGTAATAGTATTTATTACTTATTAGTTACCAAATTATGCATGCATCATTTGCTCATATTTATGCATCTTACCATGTACCTGGCTATAGAAAAGCACAGGTGATATCAGAGTGTACCAAAGACCCTATAATACTAAGACGGTTCACTCCCTATCTCTCCAATGGTAATGTAAATTTCGCAGTGCCACCTTGTGGTGGGTTTGATCAGCCGGCTGCTGGTTGGTGTTTCACATGTAAACACATACAATTATATTATGTTGTTGAAGATTTATACTGCCTATCATGGATAAGCCTGAATAGGCTTGTTTTCACGATTAGCCAGTTTGTCGATAGGTAAGTATGAATACACATCAATATGAAATTGCTATGAACAAATACCCATCATCATCAGCATCATCATCAGCATCGCCATCATCACACATCTTTCACATTCATATATACATTTATACATATAATATAGCACCTGTTTAACCAAGAGAACAGCCAGCACACCAATTGGTGGGTTTGATCATTTTGATTACACAGTACAGGCTGAGTGAGCCGTCTTAGTATTATAGGGTCTTTGAGTGTACCCAGTACATTATCAACATAATTCGATTTTCTCTTTTTCTTTAAATAATTTTTTATCCTTACATGTTAAAAATGATGGTAAGGTAACGGTTTCTGGATAACCATATATATATATATATATATATATATATATATATATATATATATATATAAATAATATTGACCATGTAGGTACGCATTAAGCCGAAGGCAGTGTGGTGGATACAGTTTTATTATTAAGTCAGTGTAGAAGTATCTGGCTGGGCTACAAATGCCCTACCGGAATATATAGAATAAAAGGATAAAATAGCAAAAAAATAAGAATAAAAATAAAAGTAAATAGAACAGGTGTGTATGAGCCCAGTGGCAGCAAGCAAGTGAGCAGCCAGTGGGATCAGTGGTGTATACATATCACAGGTGGGTAGGCTGGTGGAATAGCCAAACCCCTCCCTGGGGTTCATGGAACCGGAGGGAGGGGGCAGCACCATGCGATTCCTACATCCGCATATACTGTAATATATACGTTGGTGTAGGTACGCATTAAGCCGAAGGCAGTGTGGTGGATACAGTTTTATTATTAAGTCAGTGTAGAAGTATCTGGCTGGGCTACAAATGCCAAGTCCCCCAGGACCCTCCAGACAGAACTAACAAACACCCCCGAGACAAGACGCCACCCGCATGTCCGAGACTATTCGGTCCGACAGGGGGCGCGCGATATACTTATAAACTGCGTCAGACGACCAATCGCCCCTAAGCCGAATTTCATCGATCGGGGCGCCTTGAAGGGCGAGGTAAGTACACCCGCCCCGGCAGAGAGAATGGCATGAGAAATTCTCACTGTCTAAGCCGGCTAGTGCGGCAAAGTACTTTATAGTGGACTGGAGTGTAGCGTAGTCCAGGGGTGAATAGCCACCTGCCCGGGGCACCTGGAAGGCAGGCTCGCTGGGAGATACTTTGACTTGCGAGAAATGTTTTCTCACCCAGAAATGTTTTCTCACAAGTCCGTATTGGGCACGCAAGCGACAGGAATAAGCAGCTCGCGTTCGGCAAACTGAATGGTCTTAGACCGGCGAACGGTCAGCAACATACCCCATGGGTGAAAGGAGAAGTCGGAACGGAGTAAAACCGATTCGGAATTAGTTAACTGACATTTTCGCAACCGGGCCCTAAACCCGGTCAGTATGGCTGCACGTGTTGCAACATGGCCTTCGCTACCAGACATATGCGAGAACATCCTAATTAATTGAGATGGCAGTAGGGGGAGGGCACGCTTGACTGAGCATCCCAACATACGCTTTGCCCCGCCCATTATGGTTCGGACTTGGTGCGAGGCGAAGTCAATAGGCGCGCTGCCCTCGGATTTAAGAAAGAAATTTAGAGCGCTCAAGTAGTTAGTGATCGATGAATATTTTAAAGTGCGGGATAATCAGACCACGTATATCGCAACCTGAGAAGGGGGGCAAGGCAGGGGCGATAAGATCCCCTTAAACTCGTCTATGAAGCTGAAGTACTTTCGTAGCTGCATGGATCTGGTTGAGCGAGAATTTGTAGAATAGTACTGATCGCTCATAGCCTTAGCCGCCCCTCTCAAGAGATCTAGGCCTGCAACGACACAAGGGGAAACAATTCAGGCAAACAGGGAGGCACAACACAGTTGAGCGGTACAGTCCGCCTCAGCTATGCGGGTCTTGCTAGAGGGTTCCCTCCAGCGGCTAAGTGAATCACAGATTATGTTATCACCGCTGCGGACATATGCGGATTTAATATCGAAATTAAACTGGACAGAGAGCCAGAAGAGCTCTTTGACATAGACCATAATCTGCTTATAATACACCTGCCCGTAGAGAGTGATGCGCGCACGGTGTTATTGTCTGTCACAAACACAATGCAGTGGTCCCTCCACAGGTGGCCCCAGCGGCGGGCGGCAGCAACGACCGCCCACATTTCCTTCACGTTAATGTGTGCGCCCTTGCACGCCCAGTTGCCTTCGGCGTAATGGTGTCCCACCTCAGCGGAGAGGTCAGGTTCCTCAATGAAGCTGCCCACAAGCCAATCGCCCGCATGGGCCGCTCCAAACCCCCAGCATGACGCGTCACTATAAACCGCGATAGAAGTCGCATGAACACCCAAAATCTTCGCATAACCGTTAAAGGTTGCAGCGTAGTTCAGCCACCAGTGCAATTCAGAACGGAACTCTGCGTTCAGCCTTAATTTATAGTAGGGGTTCCTTAACTGGCGTATAGCGTCGTATACTCTGGTGGAGAAGGAGCGGCCGCCGCGGACGACCGTAGCGCAATGGGCTAGCAGGCCGCCCAACTTTTCGAGCTCCTTCCGAGTAACCTTCCTGCGGCCCAAGAATTCAAGCAGAATGCGCTTTAGTTTAAGAATTTTGTCAATAGGCAATCTCAGCTGGAGCATAACGGAGTCGATCTCTATACCCAGAAACCTTGAGCATTGGGAAGGGGCTGAAAGCTTATGGTAGCTTAGATAGAAGCCTAAGCGGCGGAGAACTTTAATTACAATATATTGGTTACGTAGACATTCATTATAATCATCACCGAGGACGGCAAAGTCGTCCAAGTAATTCACAATATGGGTAACGCCTTCCTTACGGGCGCAGCGAACAACAAAATCAGAAATTTTGCTAAAAATGTAGGGGCTCGAGGAGAGTCCCATACACAAGCGGTTATAAAAAAATAATTCGTTCCCGCCACCGAAGTTCCATCTGATTGCCTGGCGAGGGCGGTCAGAAGGGTGAATATTAAGGGCCCTATAGGCATCCTTTATGTCTATACAGGTGATGAAGTCACCCTGTGCCATAACCTTCACCAAGTCTCCGACTCCAAGGCATGAAAATTTATTTGAAACTTCGGAAACATAGTTATTCACCGATCGCCCGACAGGTTTACTGCAGTCGACGATTGTTCGGTAGCCGCCCCCATTTGATTTCGGAACGGCAAAGACGTTATGAACGCACAATGCCTCGCCACTCACCCGGCTTATATAATCACAAGAAAGTTTGGGGCGTAACTTTGAATCAATAAAACTGCTCTGGTTGCTCTTATTACAATTACCTGCGTAAACCGCGCAACATGAAGGATTTATAACCTTGAAACCGAAAATCGCCCCATGCAGAACGAATTCGGTGTCAGGGTCAACGTCCCCCCCGGCAAAGCAATCACAGAAACAGCGGCATGGTTTAATCTGAGATAAATGATTTGCTATATAGTGCGTGCACAGGCACGTAGCGGCCGAACAAGCGGCAGTGACAGTAAAGGTGACCCTTTCATTAGAGTAAGTGTCAAGGGCGGACACACAAAGGCCTTGCCAAAAGGCCTTAACACTCAACCAGTCAATGTTAGCCGCTTCAAGGGCATAGCGTAACAAGGGGTTGGCTAGTTGGCACGGGGGGCGGGGGCAGACAGCCCCGCCCCCCGCGCCAACACGTGCGGTTATTACCGGCGCGCTACCAAGGCAACCTGCGCCCGAAGGGCATGATTTGTCGGCGTCGCGGGGGCGGACAATGTGGCAGTTAACGCCATTAGTGTGGCTCACAATGCCTGTGCTGGTAATGACTTGACTAGGGGCGCCTACCTGGCGACAATTAGAGTTGCTGGGACACATACCCACTCCCATTACATCAAAACAATGCACAAAATCGTCAGTACTGGCTTCAGAAAGATGGGGGGGTGTAACAACCGGCGTTATGTCGAGGCCTGGGCGGGAGTCTGAGTCTGAAGCGACATAGTCATCAGTAGCAAATACACAGTTGCGAACTTTTCTCCGACCCCGACCCCGGCCTCTCGGTATTCATTCTTTACGACAATTCCCCCTAATGTGTGACTTGCTCCCGCAGCGAGAGCACCAATGCCCGAAATTGCAGGTTCTCTCGTCTCTGCTGCAGCCCTCAGTTTTATTGTAAGAAAAACAGGGCTTCTTCCCGTCTTTAGAGAAAAGTTGGCCCGAGCTGCCCTTTACACCCCTGGTTGTTCTCTGACTGTCTCTGGCAGACTGGGTCCGCATAAACTCAAAAGCGTAATATTTAAGAGCTAGTTCGGGGTTTCCATCACAGAAGGCATCGTAGCCCTTGGCGACGGCAAGTTTCCGGACTGCAAGATCGTACTTAGCATGCGATTGGTCCTGGAACTTCCCCGTTTTCGCTTTCCCGCAAATATACTTCATATGTTTAACGACATGCCTCAGCTCCCGCAAGTCCACATCCTTTTTATCGAGGATCCAACCGCAGCACGACTCCAGCACCTCGAAGGGGGACAATTTCTTTAAGTCCTTACGGTCCTCTAGGTATGTACGCAGAGACCACTTACTGCACTTCCTTCGTTCCCGACTTGTTGTCCCGTCCGAGGTGCTTGAGCTTGATGAATGTCGGCGCCGTCGTCGGTGCCGCCGGTCATGAGAGCCGCTCCTCCTCCGACTGGTGCTCCTGCCTCTCTTGTGCCTGGTCGTCAGCTCAGCCGCTTCGTCCGCCAGGCGGCGTTCGCGACGGTCGAGTTCAGCGCAGCGTTTCCGGCGCTGCAGAGCCCGCTCCTTTTCAGCTATCGTGGCCTCCCTCTCGTCCAACTCGCTGTCGCTTGGCGGGGCCTTGGACGTAGCTGGCGTTTGAGTCCCATCCACCATCGGCGAAGATCCGCCATCGTCGGACATTGCACTCACTTTCTCCGACACTCGTTTGGCGTGCCTAGTCTGCATAGCTGCCGTAAGGCAGCTGTCGTTAACCGGGCCCCGGTGAGTAAGGCCGCACGGTCCACAGTACATAAGTATCAGCTGTGTCTAGTAGGTTGATGTTGGGCGATGTAAAATGTCGCAAAATTTATAAAAAAAACAACCAGAGTCTCGCAATCCTCCGAATGTATTTTATATAAGAATAAAATGATATTATAAAAAGTTATGACAATCTTCCCTCAAGTAACACAATAAAATAAATAAAATAAATGATTGTCGAAATATAATCGACTACCACAAGGTTTAGAGTAACTGTGCACGTCGAGACACGGCCGAAATATGCACTCGACAGTCATGAATCAATGCTGCTTTGGTTAAATGCACATGGTTAGAGACAAATCGACAGAGTAAAGGCTTTAGTGTCGAGGCCAATAATCGGCAGAATAGTCGACCATCATGGCGGCTTTCCCGCCGTCCGCCATCTTGTTTCTCAATATGCAAGTCGACACACAATAAATATGAAAGCCAAGACTATAAAATGAAATAAATTATCGACAAACTGGATGTCGTTAATTTCAGACCAAAATTAATGCCGCACTACCCGCGATCGGTCCTTAGATTCGACACACTCACGTCGAATTAATATTGATAATCGACCATAAAGTCTATGTAAAATGAATGATTTTAGCTCACGGCACCCAAGCAGGTCGATCGTCCTTTCATGGCGTATTTCAGCTCCAAACTGGAGATCGCAGGATAAAAGAACACAGGTAGCATGTAGACTGTGTGTAGGATCGTCCTGGTACAGGTGCAGGTGTCTGGATAACCATATATATATATATATATATATATATATATATATATATGACCATATATATATAATATACATATATATATATTAATATATGTCACATATATAAAATATGTTATGATGGCTACCCTAGTTCTTCTTTCTGGCTCTATTGATTCAGCGTGTTTCACTAGTCACGATATATATCATATAAATATTTTAAATTATGTATTATATAGGGTATATACCCATATATTACCCACATAATATTATTTAGTGTCTATATACACATATATAATAATTAATACTCTTGTATTACACATCTTGCATATTACACATTTTATATATACAGTAAAACCTCTCTAACTGACCTCCTCAACAGATCGCCCACTCCCCTATATCAATTGCTTTGTTCGGGTCCCAAACGATCGCCCATACAATACTGTTGTAACTAAATGAAAAACTCCCTAAACCGAACACCTCCCTAAATGGACCATTTAAAGTAGGGCCCATTGTCTGTCGATTTAGAGAGGTTTTACTCTACATCTACTAAGTATAATGTATATCCATATACATATATATATATATGTATATGGAGCGTGCATTTTAACAGTGCAGTGGTAAGTAATGCCAAGTACACACCTACCGTTTACGATTCACGCACTAAAACTCGAGACTCGACCCGACCCGCTTAAAACTGAAAACGGGCTGATTAATTTTTAGAATCGCGAATCGCAATCATAATCGGCTCGTCTTATGCCATGTACACACATAGCGTATAGGATTCGCGCATAGGACTCCCGATCAGCTTAAAACTGCAGTCGGGCCGATTCATCTTTCGAATCGGGAATCGCAATCATAGTGCTAGCGCACACCTACCGTTTTAGCCCTAAAAATTAGTTTTAGTCGTGAATTGCAATCGGTAGGTGTGCTAGGGGAGTGCATGCCTCACGATTTTTGGGTAGTTTTAGGTCGTATACGCTAGGTGGGTGCGGGGAAAACGATCGTATACGCTAGGTGTGTACCGGGCATTAGCCCTAAAAATGAGTTTTTAGTCGGGAATCGCAATCGCTAGGTGTGCGCGGGGAGTGCACACCTAGCGATTTTTGTGCGCGAAACGGGCAGTTTTAGATCGTATATGGTAGGTGGGTGCGCACAAACGGTAGGTGTGTATCTGGCATAAGCAGTCCAAAGCCGTGTTTACACGGGGAATTGTGAAACGTTCTAGACAAGGCGATTTATATGATGCGTTTTTGAGGTGCGTTTACATGACAGAGTTTTAAAAGTGTTTTGGCGCCGGGAACCAGCAGCCTGTGGTGCGCCTGTAGCCGGTGAGCACTGCTATGTGTTTAGTTTACACTCGTCGATTCGACTCAGATGTAGCTGTTACGATAATATCGCTTGGAATTTAAGGTTAATTTAATTAAATTTAATTATTTGAGTATGAAATTCTGTTAAATATGATCGCATTCAGTAGATTTCGGCCTAATCGGGCCCTAACACTGCCGGGAACCAGCTGAAACGCTTCATCTATACTACCTCGCGAGGTGGTCTAGATGAAACGTTTCATATGAGGCGATTCAGCCCTAAAACGCCTCAGAGTCGCGTTTACACGCCAAATGTGTGTCGATCTAGGCAAGTGGTTTCATATGAAACGTTTTAAATCGCCCGTGTAAACAGGGCTCAAGTCAT
>JASIRB010004162.1:0-20152 GCA_030323885.1 Branchipolynoe longqiensis | reverse complement strand
GCGTTGCGGCCTGCAGTTTATCTCTTCACAAATCGTATGGTTTGTGCTGAATTTATAGACGATTTAATATACAAAAAAAGTCCTACCTTTCTTAGTATTGATTACACCAACATGAATTTTGTACCATATTGATATTCATTTTACAACCTTTGCATTGATGTTAACAAAGGTGATCATACAGTCTTGTGGAGTCTGGATTGCCAGGATTGTGGCCTGCAGCATATCAATTTTTCGCAGTTAAGATAACTCCAACTTGAAAAAAACGCAACCCTTGTGGTGAGCAAAAAACTGCACGGTTACCGTAACCCACCTTACGGTCTGGCCGATGTGGTGACTTATGGTCGTCGCAAGCATGCCGTAACACATTTGTGACCGAGGCATAAGCACTTGTTGCCACATAGAAGAGATACTGAGTCAATTCAATATGACATGCAACTGCCTAGACATATGGCGTCAGAGTGTTGGCATGCTTGTGAGGAAACACAAATTTTGCAGCAAATATTAACCTCTGGTAGTCTTTAAATTGTTTAACAGATGAAATAATTACAATGCCAATATTACAATACACCTTACCTATACTCCCCAGACGCCTGATATATGTACTTATTATTATTGATATCATTATATTGACCTTTATCTTGGTTTTATTAGGGATGGATATATTAAAAAAGACTTGGTGGCAGGGCTAATTGTTGGGCCATTATGATATGACCTTAGATGTTGCTGCGACGTAAAACAACAACAAACTAATTAATTGTTGGTAAAATGAGCAGGTGTTTGTGAACTGGTAAGTGTTGGTAAAACGGCCTCAGGTTCCATGTATGGCATAATGGTGCCCGTAGCCTGAAGCTCTATGGGCGGTAATCGTCATGGAAACCAAACACTAGTACCGATCCATGGTCTCAAAGGTGGCGCAGTGGTGGTGGTAGTGGTGGTGGTGGTAGTAGTGGTGGTGGTAGTGGTGGTGGTAGTAGTGGTGGTGGTGGTAGTGGTGGTGGTGGTAGTGGTGGTGGTGGTGGTAGTGGTGGTGGTAGTAGTGGTGGTGGTAGTGGTGGTGGTAGTAGTGGTGGTGGTGGTGGTGGTAGTAGTGGTGGTGGTGGTAGTGGTGGTGGTGGTGGTAGTGGTGGTGGTGGTGGTGGTGGTAGTGGTGCTGGTGGTTGTGGTGGTGGTGGTGGTGGTGGTGGTAGTAGTGGTGGTGGTGGTGGTGTGGTGGTAGTGGTGGTGTGGTGTGGTAGTGGTGGTGGTGGTGTAGTGGTGGTAGTGGTAGTGGTGATGATGGTGGTTTGGTAGTGATGGTAGTAGTGGTGGTGGTGGTAGTGGTAGTGGTGGTGTAGTGGTGGTGGTGTAGTGGTGGTGGTGTAGTGGTGATGGTGGTGGTGAGTTGTGGTTGTGGTGATGGTGGTGGTGGTGGTGCTGGTGGTAGTGGTGCTGGTGTAGTGGTGATGGTGGTAGTGGTAGTGGTGGTGGTTGTGGTGGTAGTGATGGTAGTAGTGGTGAGTGGTGGTAGTGGTAGTGGTGGTGGTGTAGTGGTGGTGGTGTAGTGGTGGGGGTGGTAGTAGTGGTGGTGGTGGTAGTGGTAGTGGTGGTGGTGTAGTGGTGGTGTAGTGGTGGTGGTGGTGGATATGGTGGTGGTGGTAGTGGTGGTGGTGGTAGTGGTGGTGGTGGTAGTGGTGGTGGTGGTAGTGGTGTGGTGGTGGTAGTGGTGGTGGTGTAGTGGTGGTGGTTGTAGTGGTGGTGGTAGTAGTGGTGGTGGTAGTAGTGGTGGTGGTGGTAGTGGCGGTGGTAGTGGTGGTGGTGGTAGTGGTGGTGGTGTAGTGGTGGTGATAGTGGTGGTGGTAGTAGTGGTGATGGGGGTGGTCATATTGATGGTGGTCGTTCTGATAATAGTGGTGATGGTAGTGGTGGTAGTGGTGGTGGTGGTAGTAGTGGTGGTGATAGTAGTGGTGGTAGTGGTATTGGTGGTGGTGGTAGTGGTGATGGTGGTGGTCGTATTGATGGTGGTCGTTCTGATGGTAGTGGTGATGGTAATGGTGGTAGTGGTGGTAGTAGTGGTGGTGGTGATGGTACTGGTGGTAGTGCTGGTGGTGGTAGTAGTGGTGGTTGTAATAGTGGTGGTGGTGGTATTGGTACTGGTGGTAGTGGTGATGGTGGTGGTCGTATTGATGGTGGTCATTCTGATGGTAGTGGTGGTAGTAGTGGTGGTGGTAGTAGTGGTGGTGGTAGTGGTAGTGGTGCTGGTGGCAGTCGTATTGATGGTGGTCGTTCTGATGGTAGTGGTGATGGTAGTGGTGGTAGTGGTGGTAGTGGTGGTGGTAGTGGTGGTGGTGGTAGTAGTGGTGGTGGTAGTAGTGGTGGTAGTAGTGGTGGTGGTGGTAGTGGTGGTGGTAGTGGTGGTGGTAGTGGTGGTGGTACTAGTGTTGGTGGTAGTAGTGCTGGTGGTAGTACTGCTGGTGGTAGTAGTGCTGGTGGTAGTAGTGCTGGTGGTGGTAGTGGTGGTAGTAGTGGTGGTGGTATTGGTGGTGCTAATGGTGGTGGTGATGGTAATGGTGGTTGTGGTGGTTGTGGTGGTTGTGGTGGTGGCGATAATGGTGGTGATGGTAATCGTGCTGGTGGTACTGGTGGTGCTGATAATGGTGGTAATATTGATGATGGTGGTAGTGGTGGTGTTGGTGGTGATAGTAGTAGTATTGGGGATGGTATTAGTAGTATTGGTGGTGGAAGTGATGCCATTGCTGGTGATAGTGGTGTTATTTGTGATGGTGGTTGTGTTGGTGATATTAGTAGTTGTGGTACTAATGGTAGTGGTATTAATTGTAGTGTTGGTACTGGTCTATATAGTGGTGATGGCTCTAGCAACTCTGTGTAATATCTTGGGAAATCGGCTGTCAGAGCCCCAGATAGCACTACTCTCCCCAGGTGCGTTCTGACAACTGTCTGTCAGTTCCCACCTGATGCCCCTCTCAACAAACTCATGAGGAAGAAAGAGAAGGCAAGTCACGCAAGATGACAGTGAAGAAGTTGTGCTTTATTGGCATCAACTCCTGTTCACCTACTAACGATCTATCACCCTCACTCCTTAGCTACTGTCCACACAGATCCTCATTACTCTTGTTAGTGTGTATAAGAATCAGTGCCTACAACCAATTGAACCGGAGTCCCATGGTTGTTGCACACAGCTCAGTGCCTTTTGAATAGCTGCTGCTAGTTTGTGTATAGAAAGTGGAGCCTCAGACAGAGTGTCTGGGTACCTGGACAAGAGAAGAGTGTATCCTGCTAGAGTGCCTAGCTCAGAGTCTGTCTCAAGAGTGAGTGTGCAGAGTGGGGTCTGTGTGTCAGGTATAAGGAATGAAGGTGACTGGGCTTCCCACAGCCAGCCAATCACACACCCTTTACAGCCTGGGGGCGACGCCCTAATAGGGGGCAGCTGTCACTCAACCCCCAGCTGCAGGTGGTGTCAATAATGTATGCCGGATGGCTGGGAGTGCTTGCTCATCGGCCCCATGGTAACAGGTAGTTGCAGACAGTTACAATAAACATATATTAAAAATGTCCTTAGAGGGAACATTTCACCAAACATTAACTGTCTCTTAAATATGAACATCACATCACAATCTCGGGCACTATACGTTATCACATTTTCCACATAGTCTCTTATGTCACACAGTGAGTGGGGTACCCATTGCTTCTCTGTTACATAATCTTGGTCCCCACTCCGTTGCCCGAGAATAATAATGCTCTCTGCCAATAAATAAATCCGAACCGAAAATCCGTTGAATTTTACATCTGGTCACAGGAGATCCTAGTGCTTGTGCTAGTTTCGATGGTAACAGTCTCAATACCAGGCACATACATATATCACCCCTGGACCAAATGTGATGGCTGAATGAGTTGAGTGTCCGTCTTCTGTTTTGGGAGATGAGGGGATCTGAACCCATGGGTTTGTGGGTTCGAACCCTGGTCGAGTCAAACCAATGACTTAAAAATTAATATGTGTCGCTTCCGAGACAGGCAGTCGGCATTGGAAGGATATGGCGAGGACTAGAAGGCTCAGTGTCAAGATAATGTCACTGAGTGGGATATCAGGTCATGGCACTGGTGGCCTGGTCTCGCCGTGGGGTAGCACTAAAATGTCACCATGAATGTGCACTGTTACAAGTCGGTACCCGTCCTGATATGACCTCAGATGTTGCAAGGATTTAACCAACAACAACAAACAAACATATCACCCAACGAATCACTTTTGATAACTCCTCTAGTAGTCTGTACATGAGCCCCACTACCATGTGGTGGTGGCAGACACTATGCCACACACCTACGCAGTTACACTGAACTGCGCTAGGTGGCGGCATGCTAGCTACTGGGCAGAGCCCTGACGGGCTGCCCTCTAGTGCGTGTGGCTAGCACACACCCCACCCACCTATAGAGGTGATGTGGGACCTGGCGAGTTAGGGGGTGGGTCAGTTGACTGTTGATAGTGCATAAGTTTTGTAATAAACCGGTTTAAAGGGTACTGATACTAAATCTTGGCATTCTTCCGTGAGTGCATGGCAGTGTGGAAGAGCGTGGGCCATCATCATCATCATCATCATCATGCTGTTGGTCTCGATGCGACAAGGACTGCTTTCATTACTTGACTGCACTGTACATTTCATGAAAGCTGCCTGCAAAAGTATTTAAGTGCTGCTGGCTTTTGCAAGTTACCAGCGGCACTCTCTTGGGGAGCAAATAGAGGTTTCACACCGGCAAGAACATGTCCAGACAGGCGTAAAACATTACACTCCCCTTTATAACTAATCAATATTATAAATGTATACATCATATCTAGCCAGAAGAAGGGTGTGTCTCAAACTTTAAATTCATTGAATTCATTAAATTGCCCCCACCTTAGCATGGCCAGAGCGGGTTTAATACAGGCTCATTGGGCACCAACTTTGGAATCTTGGAAGTGATATACTACATGGTATCAGAATCTGGATATCCAGAGCAGTGGCTTCAACTGTTTTGTGTTTTTTTACATTTGTCTTGGCCAAAAAGCAGTAAAGCAATACAAAAAAACTTGAATCTGCTCTGTTGGTAGTGTATTAGTCTGAACTGACCTCTCAGGCAAAGATTCACATAAGCAGGTAGGCATGGATAGGGTGATTGCATCAGGGAGACTAGGTGGTGGAATGGTTAGCGCGCTAGCCCTGGAATGGCAAAATGAGTGGGTTCGAATCCTGCAAGTAGTTCCCATGTTTGTCACCCCCACGTCACTTTCCACACGGAGAGGGGTGAACATTTCACACCAGGTGTGGTTATCACGTGATAATAAGAAACGAGGCCACGTCAGGCTGGCTCCCTGGTGTGCACCGCACCTCTCCGCCCCGCCCTGTAGGGTTCGAAGCCTGAACTCTCGGCGAGGGCAAGAGTCGACTCAAGGCTCTTTGTTTTTGGCCCAGTTAAAGCTGAGTATGTGGGTAAGTAGTACATAAAAGATTCACCTCTACGGAGAGTTGGGGTAAATGATAATGTAGTCTAAATACGGGCGAAAATTGCTTTAGTATGGAACAGGAAGTGGAATTCCTGGTTCCAGTATCTCATCATCATCATGCTGTCGGTCGCGATGCAACAAAGACTGCTTTCATTACTTGACTGCCGCTCTCCATTTAGCTCTCTGCTGTGAGAGTTGCGTCCATGAGTCGGTCTTAATGTCTCTCAGCTTCAGGTTTCTCTTGATGGTATTACATTTCATGAAAGCTGCTTGCAAAAGTGTTGAAGTGCTGCTGGCTTTTGCAAATTACCAGCGGCACTCTCTCGGGGAGCAAATAGAGGTTTCACACCGGCAAGAACATGTCAAGACAGGCGCAAAACTAATGTCTACTTATATCGGCACAGAGTTGGCGAAATGGGAGGGAATTAAAAAAGAAAAGATGGCGACCACAAAATGTGGTCAATTTCATTTTTAAAGTCCATTAAACTACATGTTTATTATATTGTTCAACTCAAAAGTAGTCGGTAAATGTGAAGGTGTACAGGAAGAATATATTTGGCTTCTTAAATTAAGAATTTATGTGTTGATTTCATTTACCCAGCCGTTCACCACTAATGGGTTGTTTTTCACTCCTACTGCAAGTATGGGGTGAATTGTTATCTAGGTACACCATTTAGCTCAGTGTCAAGATAATGTAACTGACTGGGATATTAGGTTATGGTGCTGGCAGTCTGATTTCCCAGTGGGGCAGCACTATAAAGTAGCCATGAGTGTGCACTGTCACAAGTTGGTACTCGCCCTGATATGACCTGAGATGTTGCCAGGATATAAAATGACAACAAACAAAACAAATTTATCTAGGTAAGTGGGTGTGAGCGAGTGCAGCACACATACACACACATACACCCACACACCCACACACCCACGCACCCACACACCCACGCACCCACACACCCACGCACCCACACACCCACGCACCCCCCACACCCACACATCCACACCCACCCACACCACACACCCACACCACACACCCACACCCACACACCCACACACCCACACACCAACACACCAACACACCCACACACTCATGTCCTCATGCGGCCTCCTCGCAGCTTAATGTTTATAGTTCATTGATGGAAGGGAGAACAAATTTGATTTCGGTTTAATCGCCGAGGCGATATCAGATGGCCAGTGCGTGTGGCGCCGGGCCGCTGGCGCCATCTAAAGGAAGGACGGGCGGCCAGTGACGGCCGGTAGGAGGCGCGCGGTGCCAAGGTACCGAGGTGCGAGGGCAGTGTTGTGTTAGTGGTTAAGTGTGTGTGAGCGGAGTGCAAGTTGGCAGTTGGCAGTGGAAGTGGTGGGGGTAGGGGTGGGGGTGGGGGTGGTGGTGGGGGGGATTGTGGGTTCTGGAGGAGAATCTCCAGATTGAAAATCAATAATCAATGGGAAAGAGGGGCGTTATCTTTTCCCTAATCATTACTCATGCCTCCTCACCCACCCCCTCCTCCTTCTCCCCATCTCTCCTCCTCCCCTTCTCCCCTCCTCTCCTCCTCTCCTCCCCCTCTTCCCATCTTCCCCTCATCTCCTCTCCTCTTCCCCTCTCCCCCTCCTCCCCTCTTCCCCTCCCCTCCTCTCCCCCTCAGCCCCTCCCCCCTCCTTCTTTACACCCTCCTCCCTTATCCCCTTCTCCCCTCCTCTCCTCTTCCCCTCCTCCCCGCTCCCGCCTCTCCTCCTCGCCTTTCCCCCTCTCCCTCTTCCCCTCGTCCCCTGCCCCTCCATTCCTCTGCCCTTACTCTACACCCCTCATCCTTTCTCCCCCTTCCCCTCTCCCGCCTCCCCTTTCTCTCCTCCTGTCTCCCCCCTCTCCCCTCCTCCCCTCCTCCCCTTTACCTCTCCACTCTTCCCCTCCGCCACTCCCTCCTCTCCCCTCAATCTCTCCCACTCCTCTCTCCTCCTCCCGTTCATCCTCCCGTTCCTGTTCCCCTCCTCTCCTCCCTCCTTCCTCCGATATGCTGTCCTCTCTCCTCCCCTCACTCACTTTTGCTCATCCCCCATCTCTCTCCTCCCCTCCTTCCCCTTTCCTCCTCCTCCTCCCTCCTCGCCATCCCCTTTCCCCCTCCCCACCTCCCCTCCTCCCTCTCCCCTCCCCTCTCCATTCCACTCCGCCCCTCTATTCCCCCAGTATCCCCACCCTCCTTCTCCCTCCTGTCCCTAGTCCACATGTCCCCCTGCCTCCCCCCCACCCACATCCCTCATCCCCCCCCCCCTCCAGCCACCCCACCTACCCCCTCCCTCCATATACGCGAGCACAACTAGCGACATCTTGTCACACTAGGTGGTTCATCTTTGCTTCATATCTTTCCGCCGTTTCTTCCTCCTGCACTTCAATCAAATCCGCCCCCCCTCCCACCTCTCCACCATTGCCCAACTGACACACCACCTACACTGAAAGGAACTCAACATTCACACCTCACTACACAAACATCCATGTGCAAACACCATGCACAAACCCACACTCACGTTAAGGTTGCATAGTCCGATGGCTTTGAATTTCTCTACTTTTCCTGAGATAAAAAAAAAAGAAGTTAGATCGATCACTAGTATTATCTACTTTACATTTGTTCAAAGTTACTTTTATTTTAAATGGTAAACTTTTGAGATATTTTGAGTATAAACAGGTCTAATTAGTGTTGGCAAGCTTGCAAAAACTCTGCCACCATAGACTTCTGCAGTAACAGGTTCTGTTAAATTGACTCAGTATTGCCTTTTATGCAGAAACAAATGCTTATTAAGTGCATCAGTATCTAAGTTAGATATGTCAAATCAAATCTAGATAATTGGTTTGGTTTTGAAAATTTCATATTTCATCGGACTATGCAGCTGTAACACCTGCACTAACACTAACACTAACACTAACACTGACACTAACACTAACACTAACACCACACTAACACCAACACCAACACCAACACTAACACTAACACTAACACTAACACTAACACTGGACGCAATTCGGCACTTACACCTCACTACACAAACATACACGACTGGGCGCGCTGGCCCAATCGGTAGAGCGCAGGCATCCCGTGCGGAAGGTCGGGAGTTCAATTCCTGGTCGAGTCAAACCAATGACTTACAACGTCGATACGTGCCGTTTCCTAGCCTTCTCAGCATTATTAGGATAGAGCAATGACTGGTTGGCTTGGTGTCAGGATAATGTGACTGAGTGGGATATCAATCACGTCATGGTGCTGGTGGTCTGGCCTCCCAGTGGGGCAGCACTATAAAGTTGCCATGAGTGCGCACTGTCACAAGTCTATGCCAGTTATGATATGACTTTAGATGTTGCCTGGACGTAAAACCTCCAACAACCAACCAACATTCATTTTAAGATTCAAGTGTGTTTGTTCAATACAGTATAACCCCGTTAAACCAAACTTGAAGGGACCCTAGAAATTTGTTTGGATTAACCAATCATTGGTTTAACCGAGCTTTGACTTTGACTTCGCTTTGGAAAAAACGGGGGCAGACACAGAAACACACAGACATGCACACACCCGACATACACAGACACACATACACCCGACCTGACTTTGCAGAGAGAGAGAGACACACACAGACAGAGACACATAGACAGATGCACACAGATAGAGTCAGACACACACATACATAAACACATACATACACACATACATACACACATACATACACACATACAGTCATACACAGACACACACAGAGACACACACATACATACACACATACACAGACAGACACACACATACATACCCTCACAGAAACAGAAACAGAAACACACAGATAGACACACACAGACATACACACAGACAGACACACACACAGATACATACAGACATACATAGACAGACACAAGCAGACAACAGACACACATTATATTTAGTTAAAAACCCTAGTGACATGGGCCTATGGCACTAATCCATTCCCAGAATGTTCCCTACCCACACAGATATACCTACCTCCAGTCCTGTAAGGTTCCAGGTCATCTCACATCACGTGGTCACCGCGAGATGACCATCTGGGTCATAGCCACAGGACTTTTGGCAAGCTTGTCGAAATTATTTTTGGTTCTTTCAGCTCATATTACTTCAAAACTAATCATCTTTAATCAAAATCACTCCTGACTAATGATTAGTAGCTTGTAACGATCAATTTGATATATTTATCTAAAAAATAAGACAAAAATTCAAATGCCATCGGACCATGCAACTTTAACCGATACTTTGGATTAACCGACTTTGGTTTAACCAACTTTTTTATATGATAGATGGTAGTATTTTGCCGGGCCGCCGAAAAAAGTTTGGATTAACTGATCGTTTGGTTTAACCGAGCTTAGTTTAACGGGGTTGTACTGTATATAAACAAGACGGTAGATGATTTCCACTACCACCCCACCCTCTAATCTCAATGGAGGAACTCATGTTGTGCGTAACAGCTCACTGTACAGTATACTCCGTGGGAAAGTTCTCATAGACGATTTCCACTACAATCATTCCCTATGATGGCAGTCAAAGAACTAATGTTGTGAATAGCACCTCATTGCGAAACAGGTTCTGTGGCGAAGTTCTCATAGACAATTTCCACTACAATCATTCCCTATGATGGCAGTCAAAGAACTAATGTTGTGAATAGCACCTCATTGCGCAACATGTTCTGTCGCGAAGTTCTCATAGACGATTTCCACTACAATCATTCCTTATGATGGCAGTCAAAGAACTAATGTTATGAATAGCACCTCATTGCGCAAGATGTTCTGTGGTGAAGTTCTCATAGACGATTTCCACTACAATCATTCCCTATGATGGCAGTCAAAGAACTAATGTTGTGAATAGCACCTCATTGTGCAATATGTTCTGTGGCGAAGTTCTCATAGAGGATTTCCACTACTGACATTCCCTATGATGGCAGAGGATGGAACGAAATGGTGTGGGCCACAGAAACACCTCAATGCGCATGCTC
Source organism: Branchipolynoe longqiensis (assembly GCA_030323885.1). Lineage (NCBI taxonomy): Eukaryota > Metazoa > Annelida > Polychaeta > Phyllodocida > Polynoidae > Branchipolynoe > Branchipolynoe longqiensis. Next base: position 9,687 of record JASIRB010004162.1, on the reverse strand, counting down.
CATGGAAAGGGTCTATGATTATAATCTTGCTTTTACAGAATGTTTGTGTATTTTGCTATGACCGTGAACTTTACGGGAAAATACACAAGTTCAATACGCACTACTACAATCGTTAACCCCCTTTTCTTCAATCAGTCTTTGCCTCCCGGACTTATATTAGTGTTCTTGCTCTCTGGCTACCATTGCTGAGAACATCCCCCTGCTCCACGGAGCGCCTCGTATGTGAGCTGCTCATTGCTCTGTGGGAGCTGCTAGTTGGGAGCTGCCCATCAGCAGCTGCTCACCAGTTTCTGCTCGCCGGGAGCTGCTCACTAGGAGCTGCTCACCAGTTTCTGCCCTCTGAGAGCTGCTTGTGGGGAGCTGCTCACCAGCAGCTTCTCTTGGGGAAATGCTCGCTGGTTCTGCTCACAGAAAGCTGATGATAGCAAGCTGCTCATAGGTAAGCTGCTCATTGGCTACCAGGTTATGTTCACGGGGAGCTGCTCGCTGGAGCGGCTCACAGACAACTGATCAAGGGGAGCTGCTCGTAATGAGCATAGCTGCTAAGCTGCAGAACTGCAGAGCTGCAAGAAATATTCAATTTGGGAGCTACTCGTAGGGAGCTGCTCAACATGCCAAGAAAAGTAAAAAAATCCAACATAGACTACTAAAAGATAACACCAACATTACAGCTGGCCAGCATTGAAAACAAGCCTGAGTGTTTGGGCTTATATATGATATGGACAGAATAAATACAGCCTAAAAACATTAAAAAAACAAATAAAGTTGTTGATGGCAGCTGCTCACCAAGAGCTGCTCACTAAGAGCTAGTACCTGGAGCTGCTCATGGGGAGCTGGTAGCTGGTAGCTGCTCCCTGGGCGATGCTCATGTGAGTCTTCTATTAGGGAGGTGCTCCCGATGAGCTGCTCACTGGGAGCTCCTCGCGGGGAGCTGCTCGCCGGGAGCTGCTTGCGGAGAGAAGCCAATCCCACTTGTGCCACTTTGCGGAAGCGGGGAGGCCATCATGGAGAGGGGAGGCGCGATCCACCGCTTTTTACTACCCACTGAGAACCAGCGCAGAGGTCAAGGGGGAAATCAGATACAAGACTGATGCTGTGAGGTAGGTGGTGGGGGCGGGGGGGGGGGGGTGAGAGGGGCTAGACGCAAGCAAATGATCATTGTATTCGGGTCGAGGAATGTGAGTAGTTCGAAGAGTACAGTGGTATCCCATTATGAAGGTGTGGGTATAGGGTGTCAGTTTATTGGGACGAATAGGAAGTTGCATATGTGCATAGTTGCATATGTGCATAGCTGCATAACTGCATAGCTACATATCTGCATATCATCATATCTGCATAGTGGCATTGCTTCATATCTGCATAGCTGCACATCTGCATATCTGCATAGCTCCATAGCTCCATATATGCATAGCTGCATAGCAGCGTAGCTGCATATCTGCAGAGCTGCAGAGCTGCAGAGATGCCTTAATGCAGAGCCACAGAGCTGCACTGTTGCATAACTGCAGAGACACAGAGCTGCATTCTTGCACTGCAGAGCCACATACCTGCAGAACTGCATTGTTGCATAGCCGCAGATCCACAGAGTTGTAGAGCTGCAGAGCCACAAAGCTGCAGAGCTGCATTGTTGCATAGCTGCAGAGCCACAGAGCTACAGAGCTGCAGAACTGCATTGTTGCAGAACTGCATTGTTGCATAGCTACAGAGCTGTAGAGCTGCATTGTTGCAGTGCTGCACAGCTGCATTGTTGCATGTCTGCAGAGCCACAGAGGTGCATAGCTGCATTGTTGCATAACTGCCGGGCCACAGAGGTGCAGAGCTGCATTGTTGCATAGCTGCAGAGCTGCAAAGTTGCAGATCTGTATTGTTGCATAGCTGCATAGCCACATAACTGCAAAGCTGCAGAGCTGCATTGTTGCATAGCTACAGAGCCACAGAGCTGCAGAGCTGCATTGTTGCATAGCTGCATAGCTGTATTGTTGCATAGCTTCAGAGCAACATAGCTGCATTGTTGCATAGCTGCATTGTTGCATATCTGCAGAGCCACAGAGCTGCAGAGCTACATTGTTGCATAGCTGCATACCCACATAGCTGCACAGTTGCAGAGCCACAAAGCTGCAAATCTGCAGAGCTGCATTGTTGCAAAGTTGCAGAGCCACAGAGCCACAGAGCTGCAGAGCTGCATTGTTGAATAGCTGCACAGCCACAGAGCCGCTAAGCTGCAGAGCTGCAGAGCTGCAGAGCTGCAGAGCTGCAGAGCTGCAAGAAATATTCAATTTAACAAAACGATGACACTTATCTTGATTTGATTCTTCATATCAAATTTAGATACTGGTGCACTTATTAAACATTTGCCCCTGCACAGAAGAGAATACGACACCAATTTAATAGCACCACTTCTTACTGTTTGACATGTAAGCAAACAATTACATTTGTTTGGCATGTTTTTATTTCAAATAGCTCCAAAGGTAGCCATTTAAAATATAAGTTACTTCAAGATAAAAGTTAGGTCGATTATCAGAAGTATTCTTCATATTTTTATCTAAAAAAGGAGAGAAAGACAATATAATCGGATTACGCAATTTTAATAGCTGGAAACTCATTAAAGCCATGTGATTATGAAAAGGCCACTGGGAAAATGTATAAGCAGCTCATTGTGACTGGTATGTGTGAGCAGCTGAATGATTAGTTAAACTAGGAGCAACTCATTAAAGTTACATAGTCTGATGATTTTGACCTTCTGTCATTTTCTGAGATAAATATATTAAATTGATTGCTATAATCTACCTTACTTTAGTGTGAAAGTAACTTTTATTGGAAATGGTTAATCTTTGAGATATCTGAAGCATAACCATGTAAAATTAGACACCCTAGGGCTCCTACAGTAACAAGTTCTGTTAAACTGACCCAGTATTCACTTCTGTTTGCAACATATGCTTAATCAAGCATCAGTAGATATGAAGAATAACATCTAGATAATTGTTTTGGATTTGAAAATCTGATGCTTCATCGGACGATGCAGCCTTAAGTTTAATTAATGTAAGTCTGAATAGCTCATTGTGAAGGGTAGGTATTAACAAGGCAATGGGTAATTTAATTAGGAGCAAAGTGTGACTATGAGCAGCTGATTGTGTTTGGGCATGAGTAAGTTGTTAAGACGGAGCGGGACGTAGCTCAGGTGGTACAGTGTCCACCTGTGAAGGTGTCAGTCAACCTATCGAACCTGCTCAGTGGACCCATTTTCCATTCCAAATAGTGGCCAATAAATGGTTCATCAAAGGCTGTTGTATGTGCTTTCATGTTTGTGGAAAAGTGCATATAAAAGACCCCTTCCTGCTTATCGGTGGTGGCAGCGGGTCCCCTCCAAATAAATATGTCAGTAAATAAAAGAAGCTTTGAGTAAGTTGTTAAGATGCTGTTGCATTACGAGTAGTTCAACGTGAACCGCGTCAGGTGAGCAGCTCGACGAGAATGGTGGGAATGAGCGGTCGGCAGTCGGAGTGACAGACTAGTCGAGGCGCGCATTTCAGTGCAGTGTGATGTGTGTGGGAGTTGGTCTGTGGGTAAGGGTTGGTTGTTGGGAGTTTTACGTGTTGGCAACATCTCAGGTCACATCAGGATGGGTACCGACTTGTGACAGTACACACTCATAGGAACATTATTGTGCCGCCCCACTGGGAGACCAGGCCACCAGCACCATGGCCTGATATCCCACTCAGTCACATTATCCTGACACTGAGCTAACCAGTCCTTGCCCTATCCTAATAATGCAAAGCGCCTGGCTAGGAAGCGACAAGCATCAATTTAGTAAGTCCTCGGTTTGACTCGACCGGGAATCGAATTCCCGATCTTCCGCACCGGAAGCCTGCACTCTACCGATTCGGCCACCTCGTCCGGTGTGGGTGAGGGTGTGTGTGTATGGGGATGGTGTGGGTTAGGAAGAGGGTGTGGGTGTGTGGGTGTGGGTGAGTGTGGGTGTGGGTGTGGTTGAATGTGTGCTTGTGGGTGTGGGTGGGTGTGGGTGAGTGTGTATTTGTGGGTGAGCGTGTGGGTGAATGTGTGGGTGTAGGTGAGTGAGGTGTGTGTGTGGGTGTGGTTGAATGTGTGCTTGTGGGTGTAGGTGGGTGTGTATTTGTAGGTGAGCGTGTGGGTGAGTGTGTGGGTGTGGGTGAGTGAGGTGTGTGTGTGGGTGTGGTTGAATGTGTGCTTGTGGGTGTGGGTGGGTGTGTATTTGTGGGTGAGCGTGTGGGTGAGTGTGTGGGTGTGGGTGAGTGAGGTGTGTGTGTGGGTGTGGTTGAATGTGTGCTTGTGGGTGTAGGTGGGTGTGTATTTGTAGGTGAGCGTGTGGGTGAGTGTGTGGGTGTGGGTGAGTGGGTGTGGGTGTGGGTGTGGTTGAATGTGTGCTTGTGGGTGTGGGTGGGTGTGTATTTGTGGGTGAGCGTGTGGGTGAGTGTGTGGGTGTGGGTGAGTGGGTGTGGGTGTGGTTGAATGTGTGCTTGTGGGTGTGGGTGGGTGTGTATTTGTGGGTGAGCGTGTGGGTGAGTGAGGCGTGTGTAGGGGAGGGGTGAGTGAGTGTAGGGAGGGTGGGTGGCCAGGTTGTCAGCTACATATAATGTGGTCCCCGGGTCACCCTCCGGGACTTGTCTGACGGTACAGTAACTCACGGAGCCGGGGGGGGGGGGGGGGGGGGAGTCCGGGCAGAGGGGGCGGGGTGGGCGGGAGGGCGGGGGTACCTGTGGTGATGTGTTGGGTATGTGCGATATTTCGGTGTGAAGATGGGGTGACAGTAGATAAGGCAGATAAGGTAGATAAGGCAGATACGGTAGGCCGGTGGTGTTAAGGAGTGAGGAGGGCTGGATGATGTGAGTGGGACCGGGATGAGTGTGAGAGGGTCTGAATGGTTGAGAGCTGCAGTAGTAAGTACTCTCGTGAATAGGTGTGGGAGTGGCTATGAGCTAATGGATGTATTCTGAGTTCAACTGGTCCCTCAGGAAGGACTGAAACTGTGACCCAGCATGCGTGGTTCACAGCTTCGGCTTACATCTTGACAGGTGCGTAAGATGGTGCGTACGATGGTGCGTAAGATGGTGCGTAAGATGGTGCGTAAGATGGTGCATAAGATGGTGCATAAGATGGTGCGTAACATGGTGCATAACATGGTGCATAAGATGGTGCATAAGATGGTGTGTAAGATGGTGCGTAAGATGGTGTGTGTGGTGTGTGTGGTGTGTGGTGTTGGTGTGTGGTGTGTGGTGGTTGGTGTGTGTGTGTGGTGTGGGTGGTGTGGGTGTGGGGGTGGTGTGGTGTTGTGGTGTGGTGTGGGTGTGGTGTTGGTGGGTGGTGGTTGTTGGTGCATAAGTGGTGGTAAATGGCGTAAGGTGGGATAAGTGTGCGTAAGATGGTGCGTAAGATGGTGCATAAGATGGTGCATAAGATGGTGCGTAACATGGTGCGTAACATGGTGCATAAGATGGTGCATAAGATGGTGTGTAAGATGGTGCGTAAGATGGTGTGTAAGATGGTGTGTAAGATGGTGTGTAAGATGGTGCATAAGATGGTGTGTAAATGGTGCATAAGATGGTGCGTAAGATGGTGTGTAAGATGGTGCATAAGATGGTGCATAAGATGGTGCATAAGATGGTGCGTAAGATGGTGCATAAGATGGTGCGTAAGATGGTGCGTAAGCTGGTGCGTAAGAATGTATAAATTTATTATACGCGTAGTATTAATTATGTAATTGTCTTGTAATTGTAATTGTTATCTACTCTATTTGTTATTGTGCTGATATATATCAACTAACTACTATAAGTATAACATCCACCTGCTATTTGAGGTCCTCGAGGGAAACAGTGAGTTACCTGGGGGGTGAACTGGTCTGCTACTAGGCATGCATTTTTCCGTTTCCCACTTCTCCCTCCAGGTGCTGCTGCCATCATTCTGCACCTGCCCAGTTCCTCACCGAATTCTGCTTTAATAAACTGTAACGGAGGGTCTTTCGGACCAGCCAGAGTGATCGACTCGCTCCAATCATATTGTCTGTCTTGGTTATTATGGAATATATATCAATAATAGGTACACAAAGTGGTATTTTATCTGATGTGAAATATTTTCTAGGACAATTTCACTGCAATGTACATTAAAGACATATGGATGGCAAGAATCCTACCAGGTTTGATCATCAGGGGCGTATTCGATTAATCAACTCGGGTCACTCGAGCCAATTCTTGGTGCACGCGCAGCCTCTACATCCTCGGGTTGCATAATCTTCTTCTTCTTGCTTCTTGTGCTTCTTGTCTTGGTTCTGGGATCAATCCATGGGTCACCAAGGAGGGCTGCCCGCTGTAATGGACTCGCAGCCACCACCTTCCTGCATCTGCAGGCCATCTGTGAATCTGGCCGTGTCTAGAATACTGTTGGTTTCAGCTCTCCTTTGTGCAGTGTAGCCTTGAATCTGAGGCTCGTCTGGAACCTTTGCCAGGAATTTATCGAGTTGCCTTTTCATGTGGTCATCTGAACAGTTTGTCATATTTCTTATGTTCACTGGCATTATATTAAAGAGACGGGGTCCATGTACTGTGAAGCTTGCATAGGCTTGTTTTTGTACGACAGATGGAGCTGCATTGCTAAGTCTGCAATCAAATCAAGCGTGTACCTCCTCATCGTATGTGGTTTGATGACTCTATGCCATTCTCTCCAATGTTGGGAACTTGTCCTACCAGGATAGGCCAGGTGTAGATAATCATATATATCTTTCCCGTCTTCATTGCGGGGAGTAGAGTTTCAGTTCTTTTCAGTAATCTAGGGGCCTGTAGTCGTCAATCTCCCTGATGAAGGATCTTTGGATGGCTTCAAGCGTTTGAATATCCCCCTCGAACACTCTCCAACACGTTTGGGGTTGGAAAAGAAATGGTGGCTTAATCAAAAACATTTTTTTTTTAAACTCGATATAACTACAGCAAAATAGGATTTAAAGTATTTTTTGATTGCATAGTTTAGTTATATTTCCATTTCATTATTCTGATTTAAAAAAAAAACCCATTAAAAAACCCATATGACTTGTACTGCTACAGGACGGTACCAGCACAAATGTGACGTCATCGCTCCTACCCAACCCCAGCCAAGACTTGGGTTACTGGCATTGGGTCGTTTTGCGACTCCACTCGCGGTGTTCGATTTGAAATTCTAGCAACTCGGGTGACCCGTGTCGCCCGGGTCGTGTTAATAGAATACGGTCTAGGACTAGGAGGCATGTGGTTATATGTAGGTACAAAGTGGGTTTAAAGACTAAGATGTGTAGTGGAGGAGCGGCATCAATCTGAACTTCCGCCATGTAAACTGAAGCTGTGACTAGGTGTGCTGGGACACAGCTCCAGTGCTTCCTGAAGGACCAGCGGAACTCTCAATAGTTTGAGAGCAGCTACATTTGGAAAGTCCGATAAAAGCATCAAATTAAAAAAATACTCATGTAGATTAGAACCTACATATCCAACTTAAATACTAATGTGCTTATTGAGTACCTGTCACCGTATAGACCTGAATACTACATCAATTTAATAGAACTTGTTACTGCTGAACCCTATGGAGTCAGAGTGGAGTGGGTGGGGTGCGTTTTGAGGTGGGCGGGGTGCGGTGGGTGGGGGTGCGGTGGGTGGGTTTGCGTTTGTGTGGTGGGTGCGGTGGTGGGGTGCAGTGGGTGGGTGCGGTTGTGGTGGGTGATGCCGTGGTCGTGGGTAACGGTGGTGGTTGCGTGGCTTGTGGTGCGGTGGCGGTGCGTGGGGTGCGGTGGGTGTTGGGTGGGGTGAGGTGGATGGTGGGTGGTGGGTGGAGTGCGGTGGGTGGTGGGTGGCGTGCGGAGGGTGGTGGGTGGTGGGTGGTGGGTGGGGTGCGGTGGGTGGTGGGTGGGGTGCGGTGGGTGGTGGGTGGTGGGTGGGGTCCGGTGGGTGGTTGGTGGTGGGTGGTGGGTGGTGGGTGGTGGGCTCTACTCAATTGGGTGGTGGGTGGTGGGTGACTTCGCACCGATTGACTTCGCCATGCTTCATTAGAAATGTGTGCACAGCAATGGGAGGTATGTGTGTGTTTGCTGCAATGGTTAAAGTGATTCAATGTCTCTGGCAATGCAGGTGGAAATGGACGGACAGGTGTGTGATTGTGGTGTTGAAAAGTGTGGGAGTGTGGAGAAGGTAGGTGAACAGGTGAGCAGGGGTTACACAGGTTGGTGTGGATAATTTGGGGGGTGTGACTTGGTGTGTCACACTGTGTGAATAAATGACTCGCTACCTGACTCAACACACCCTACCCCAACCCACACCCGCACCCGCACCCACACCCCCACCCCCACCCCACCCACAACCCCACCCCCACCCCCACCCCAACCCCCACCCCCACCCCCACCCCCATCCCCAGCCCGCAGTCCCGCCCCTCCTCCTGCACCCCACCTTCTTTCCGCTTCAAGTGCTGCCCCTGGGTGACTCCGCCCCCCGCTCCCGCCCCCCGCATGTCCTTTTCCAGCCATGGAGACTTAACAGCAAGCACGCTGCTAGTTCTACCACCCTGGCTCACACATGGCTCCCCCCCCCCCTCGCCCCCATCCAGCCCCCATACACAAATATACTGCTTCCACTCAGAACCACGGCCGGATAAATAGAATGGGGCCCTGGATCGAAGAGAGATAAATAGAGAGAGAGAGAAAGAGTAGACATGGTTTGTTGTTGGAGTTTTACGTCCCAGCAACATCTAAGGTCATACTATCAGGACGGGTACCGACTTGTGACAGTGCACACTCATGGCAACTTTATATTAGCCTACTGTTCCACTGAGAAATCAGGCGGCCAACACTATGACCCGATATCCCATTCAGTCACATTATCCTGACACTCAGCTAACCAGTCCTAACCCTATCCTAGTAATGCCAAGTGTCAAGCTAGGAAAGCGACAAGTATCAATCTGATAATTCATTGGTTTGACTCGACCGGGAATTGAACTCCCGAAACCCCGCATGGGAGGCCTTCGCTCTACCGACTCAACCACCGCGCCCTGCGTGTAGACAGAGAGTGGGAGCGAGAAACCAAAGAAACCCCCGCACATAAAAACCATCACATAAACTATAACCAACTGGATATGGAGAGAGAGGCATCAACATCCACTCACACCACAGGCACCACCGACCAGCCCCAAACCCTGCCCCCGTTTGTTGCGTCCCGAGCAGCTGCGAACAGCTCACATCTGCTCCTCCTTTTTACTATTTTTACAAGGGCCAGCCGTCTGGCTATTTGACCCTAAAGAGTGCATTTGGATGAGGCCACTGTTTGGTTTTTGTTGTTGTTTGTTTATTTATTAAGGTAGTTTTTCTTTTTTCATGTTCCCTGTCTCATTTTCTCTCTCTATCCTCATCTCTCCCCTCTCTCTATCCCTATCCCTCTCCCTCTCCCCTCCTCTATCTCCCTCTCTCTGCCTCTCTCCCTCCCTCTCTCTATCTCTCTCCCCTCTCCCTCCCTCTCTCTATCTCTCTCCCTCTCTCCCCTCTCACTCCTTCTCACTCCCTCTCTCCCCCACTCACTCTCTCTCTATTTGTCTGTCTGCCTCTCTCGCTACCCCATCCCCCCCACCCCCTCTCTCTCCGTATTTCGGGTCGAAGCAATGTGGCGTTCTTAGGGCGTGCGTGGGTGGTATGAGTGCGTAGGGAAGGGGAGG
>JASIRB010004189.1:0-20130 GCA_030323885.1 Branchipolynoe longqiensis | reverse complement strand
CCTGACGGCGATGTTGCTGAGGGAAGCCTCCCACAGGGCTTTAGTGGCTCTAGCGTGGGTGGCTTTGAGCTTGGACAGGGAGTGGTCTATGACGAGGTCGATCTCAGGACGGCGGGAGCCATCCAGAGCAGCTGAGTCGGCCTGGTCATTACCGGGAAGTCCTATGTGGGAGGGGACCCAGGCCAGCACTGTGTCGAGTTGAGCTGCATGCCTGGTGATGATGGTGTTCTGGATCAAGGTGGCCAGAGAGTGGTTAGCTCTGTGGTCCTTGATCTTGCGGACTGCATTGAGTGAGTCGGTGACCACTATGCAGCTGCAGTGCCGGAGGTGGGTCAATGCGTGGTGGATGGCGGCGAGGTCTGTATCGAGGGTGGAGGAGTAGTCCGTGACCCTGATAAGGCGTCTAGCCTGCCCATCTGGTAGGAAGTAGCCAGCCCCGGCTCGGCCAGTGTTAGGGTTGAGCGAGCCGTCAGTGTAAACCGTAGTGGCTAGAGGGAAGTCCTCCTTGGCCCGGGCAATGGTCTCCTGTGCCAGGGTCTTGAGGACTATAGTAGGGTAGTTGGCTCGGGCTGAGCAAAGGCTGGTGAGTCTGACCTCAACGGGCAGAGAGTACCAGGGGGGTCTTGCCCGGAGGTCAGGGATGTCAGCGAGTGCCAGCCCGTATGTTTCTTTGAGGGTGCGGATGGCCGTTTTCGCACCCCAGGAGAGGCCGAGGCGCCGTCCTGGGCCGTTTTGAAGGCAGGAGGCTGCGCTGCGGTAGAAGCTGGAGTGGCCTGTGGACAGGGCTTGGCAGAGGTGGTTTGTCAGCAGCTGTTGTCCGCGTAGGTGGAGTGGTGGGAGGTCGGCCTCAAGGAGGAGTATCTCGACCCTGGTTGTCCTGCGAGCTCGGGTGATGAGTCGCGCTGCCTGGTATTGGACTCTTTCCAGGGTGAGGAGGTCTTTGGCCAGGGTGCTACTGGGAGGCAGGCGGGTCTTGCAGCTCTCTCTGCAGTAGCCGATCCAGGAAACGGTGTTGGCTGTATAGTCGTAGAGGGCCCGCACGGCCTGTTTGTAGAAAAGGCTGAGTACTTCAGCTGGTGATCCCCAGTTGAACCCGGAGATTCTAGTCATTAGAAGAAGTCTCTTGTTCATTTTGGTGGTCAGGTGTTTAACCAGTGGGCTCATGGAGAGTTGGTGGTCGAGCCTGACTCCGAGGTAGTCGAAGGTTTCCACCCAGTCGACGTCCAAATCCCCGGCACGGAGTGGGTGGGGAGGCTGATCAGCAAACATCATCATGGCTTTGGTTTTGTTTGCGGATATTTTAAGCCCCAGCTCACAGCAGGAGCTGCTGAGTAGGAGGAGGATATCCGCCGCGAGGAGGGCCACGTCCCTTGTGCGTGAGCAGACTACAGCGATGTCGTCTGCATAGCAGAGTATCTTGACGTGTTTGAGGCGTCGTTCAGTTATGCCGGTTTTCAGTCGGCTTATGAGGGCAGCGACTACAGCATTAAAGAGGAAGGGGCTGAGGACAGCCCCCTGTGGGACGCCGTTTTTCAGGTGGTTGAGGGGGGAGGTGCTGCCCTGGAAGCGGACACTGGCTCGCCTATTGTTTAGGTAATTTTTGACGAACGCCAGGGGCTTCCCGGTGACTCCCAGCTCAACCAAGGAGGCGAGGACCACGTTGTGGTCGACCAGCTCGAAGGCCTTCTCCAGGTCGAGGAAGATAACAGCCGCGCAAGTGCACCTTTCCCTGGCGCGTACTATCTCCTCGACGAGGGTGAGGACGGCGTGCTGCGTGCCACGCCCGGCTCGGAACCCGACAAGTTCTTCGGGGAAGCCGCTGTCCGGGTCGCTGGAGAAGGTCTCGAGCCGGCCCAGTACGATCCTCTCCATCACCTTCCCGAGGGATTGCAGCAGTGAGATCGGCCTGAACTCGTCCGGGCCCCTCTTAGGGATGGGGACGATGACCGCGTCCTTCCACGATTGAGGTATGTTTGTTTGTGTGTAGACCGAGTCTAGGAGGGGGAGCAGGGTTTCCCTGTTGTGGGTGGATAGGCGGGTCCAGACCGTGGTAGGTACGCCGTCTGCTCAGGGACTCGTTTTCTTCCGGGGGGGTTGGAGTGCCCTCCCGAGCTCAGTCTTTGTGAGGGGGCGGTCAAGGCCATGGGCGGAAGGGAGGTCTATGGCGTTGTTGATGGCTTCCTCTCGCTGGGGGGTGTCTCTGGCGAGGGTTTGTAGGTGTGTGTTTGGTAGGCCAAGCTGTGGGTCTGTCCTGTTGATGAAGGTGGTGAGCTGGTTTGTGGCTGTTTGTAGTGGATTTGGTTCGTGGGGTGGCCGTGGGGTGATTCCCTGTATGCTGTGGAGTTTCTGCCAGAGGCGTGTGAGTGAGGTGTTAAATGAGATTTTGGTGCACCACAGCTTCCACTTTCTGTCGTTTTCGGTTGCGATGAGCTCGTTCAACCATTTGGTGGCAATGTTGACTAGTCTTTCGGTGCCTGGGTTGGGGTTGGAACGGAGCTTGCGGAGGAGTTTGTTTTTGTGGTGTTTGGCTCTCCTGATGGCGGGAGAGTTGGTGATGCCCGGGAGGCGGCGGTTTGTTGTCTGTTGGATGGTGGCTTCCATGGCGTGGCGGACAAGCGTGGTGAGTTCGTCGCAAGTGTTGGGCGGGTTGGTATGTGTGAGGTGTTGTAGGTGTTGGTTGAAGGCTTCCCAGTCGGCTCCGTCCAGGTTGAATCTGGCCGGGCTTGGTGGAGGAGGGACCTTGGTAGCGTCTGTGCGCAGGAGCGCTGCGTGGTGGTCTGAGTACAGGTCAGTCAGCTCCCACGAGGCTGTGGCTGCGAGTTGCGTGTTTAGGATGCAGAGGTCAATGGATGAGCCGCTGCGATGAGTGGGCGAACCATCATTCATTAGGGTGTGGCTTGCCGAGTCAAGGATCTCTGCGAGTAGGGTGCATCCTCTGGCGGTGTCCGTGTTGTTGCGTCCCCAGATGGAGTGGTGGGTGTTGAAGTCTCCCATGATTATTTGGTGAGTTGTTGTGTTGGCGTGTGCCTGGAGGGTGCGCTCCAGGGTGTATTGAGTGTTGCAGGGGTTGTATATGTTGTAGGTGTCTATTGTGGTTGTGGCCAGCTTAAGGCGTATACGTAGTGTGTTGGCCGTGGGGTTGTTTCTGGGGGTTGGTATTTTGGTGGCGTGGATGTGGTTGTTGACTAAGGTGGTGGTGCCTCCCTTAGGTCTACCTCCGACTAGTGACTCCACTGCGGGGATGTGGTAGGTGGTGTAGCCTTTGATCTGGGGGGGCTCTATCTTCCATGTTTCCTGGAGCATAGCCACGTCTATGTGGTCAGTTTTTAACTTGTTGATGAGGGTTGTGAGTTTTGTCCGGAGGCCTGCACAGTTCCAGGAGAGGACTGTGAGGCCGGAGGAGTTGGTTTGGGGTGGGGTGGGGTGCGTGTTGCGGTTATTATGCTGATTGTCCATGTTGGTGGCTCAGGGTGTTGTAGTTGGTTGGTGGCGTGGAGGATGTGGGTTGGTGTGTGAGGGTTGAGGTGCGGAGGAAGCCGATGAATAGTTGGATTATGGAGCCCAGCGGGTCTCCGGCTGTTCCTTGTGGGAGGTTGTCTTCAATTGCTTGAAGTATGGCATGGGAGTGTGTGGGTGCGGGTGTTGGGGTGGGGATGGGTGCGGGTGTGGGTGTGGAGGCGGGTGTTGGTGTGGGTGGGCGTGTGGGAGCGGGAGTGGGTGTTGGTGTGGGCGGGCATGTGGGTGTGGGTGCTGGTGTGGGTGGGCGTGTGGGTCTGGGTGTGGGTCTGGGTGTGGGTGTTGGTGTTGGAGTCGGTGAGGTGTTGGGTGTGGGTGTGCGTGGGGTTTGGGTGCCGGCGTCGCACTTGGGTGTGGCGGTGCTGGTCTGCCTGGGGGTTTGTGTGGCGATGGATCGTGTGTGTGGGCGGTGTGTTACAGTGGTGGCTTTGATGGTGTGTGGTGGGTGTGGGTGGGGGGGGAGGAGGGGGGGTGGGCCACGTGGGGTTGGGAGGAGGGCGCGTATTGGCGCGGTTGGGTTGGGTAGTAGGGGGGTTGGTTTAGGGGGGGGGTTGAGCCTGCTCCAGAGTTTTTGCTTCTCTGGGCAGCGGGGGTCTCGGGAGGTGTGGCCGCCGCCGCACGCCGCGCATTTGGCGTTCCGCTCGCACCCCTCCGCGTGGTGGCCCGGTAGCGCACAGTGTCCGCAGGTTACATTCGTGGCGCTACATTCGTTTTTGTAGTGCCCATACCTCTGGCAGTGGGTGCAGTAGGTTGGGCGTTTGTGGGGGGTTTCCACCCGAAGGTGGCCTAAGGGGCCGAAGTCGAGCTTGGCGAGGGTGCTGAGGGGGGAGGTGCTGTGGATGTTCACACAGCGGGTGGGCTTACCACTTTTGGGGGCGATACGCGACGCACGGATAATCCCGTGCTGCCCTACCAGGTCGGAGGAGTCGGCAAGTGGGTGGAGCCCAGTTACCACGTAGTGGTGGGTCTTAGCCGAGCCTCTGATCTCGGCAAAATTGAGGGCTGCACGGAGTCTTGCGAGAGACTCCGGCGTCCGGGCACCGATCACCATGTGGTTTGGATATTTATCCAGTGAGAGGGTGTCGGTGCCGGCGGTCCTATCAATTAGGGATAGGGCTCTAGGGGTTTCCTTGGCCTCGCCGCTATATAGGAAGAGGGCAAGGAAGCGTTTGGGGCGGCATGCGTTGGGCTGGAACTCTGTGGTGGAGTTCTTAGGGGGGGCGGTAGTGGTTTTTTTTTTTTATCTCCGGACCACAGTGGTCCATTCAGAGTCTGCTGGGGGGGGTTCGGTGGATGAGGAAGCGGTGGCGGCGCTGGTGCCCGGAACGGGGGAGGTGGGGGTGGTGGTGGTGGTGATGGTGGTGGTGGTGGTGATGGGGGGTGTGGGGGTCATGTCGGTTGGTTTGGAAGTTTTGCCCTTCCCTTTGCCCTTCCCTGTGGGTTGTTGGGCATTGGGCTTGGCGGGGCTGTGGGTGGGGATAGTCTGGTTTTGGGGAGTTGGGGTTTGTTTGTGGTCAGGGGGGGGGGAGGAGGGGGTTGTGGTGGTGATTGTTGTGGGGCGTGTTGGTGAGGTTGGGGGGGGTGTTGGTGTGGGTGTTGGTGAGGTTGGGGGGGGTGTTGGAGGGGAGCCTACATCGATGATGGACTCGTCGTCCGAGCTGGACGATGAGCCGCCGTCATCGCCCGAGTTGGGCGATGAGTCGCTGTCCTCTGCCGCCTGGGCAGGGGGGGGGATGTTGGAAGATAGAGGTGGTCAGAGCATGTTCAGCCCCCCCCCCCCCCCGTGGCCCCTGGCGACGTGGGGGGTTGTTTTGGGTTCTGTGGCGGAGACGGTGTCAGTGTCGAGTGAAGGGGGGTGTGGGGGCGGGTGGTCCCTGGTGGCAGCACCGGGTGCGAACCCCGGAGGGTCGCAGGGGGAGTCATTGAGGGTGTTTGTGTAGTTGAAGCCCTGTGCACTGGTTCTGGGGGGTGGGTATCAGGGGGTGGCATGGGGGAGGTGTTGGTGGGGGTCCACCGGTTGGGGTGAGGGGTTTGGCGCGACTGAGCCGCCAGTAAGATTCCTGGCCCAAGGGAGTCAGGGTGGGGGGCGAGGCGGTTGTGGGTGGTTGGGGAGGGGTGGGTGAGGGGGCCACCCCGTGGGCGAGTAATGGCGGCCCTGGGGGGGGGGAGATGAGGCGGTATGTGTGGGGGTAGTAAAAGCGCCAGTGGCTCGGTAGAGTGGAAGTGAACCGGGTAGTGTATGGTCGGTGAGAGTGGGCGGCGACGGGGGGCCGCACGGTGGGGGGGGGACTGTTGGGAAGTGGTCGTCCTGTAGTATTTGGAGAAGTGGGACGGTACAAACAATTGTGTTATACCGGCTCAGATAGTGTTTTGTAGGGTTGGTAGAGTTGGGGGGGGGGGCAGCAGCAATGCCACCCAACAACAACCAGTTAAGCAACAGCGAGCAACAACAGGACAACAACAACAAGCACAACAACAGCAAGCACAGGGGGAGAGAACACAACAAGAACACAAAGCAGCAGGTTGGGGGGGGTCTACGTTGGTGGTGGGGGGGTAGCAGCAGTGCCACCCAACAACTACCAGTCAAACAACAACAGACAGCAACAACACAACAACAAGTAAGGGGGAGAGGGCGCAGGAACAACGAGACAAAACAACAAGGAAAAAATGGAAGGGAGAGAAGTGTAGCAAGTATCAGGAGCAGCTGCCTGTTGGGGAGTGGTCTCCGTATGCTATTTGGGGAAGTGGGACGGTAACAACAATTGTGTTAGACCGGCTCAGATCGGAGAGGAGGGGGGTTGGGGAAAGTAGGACGGTCCTAACATGGGCTCTGACCAGTGCGCACTCATGGTGACTTTATAGTGCTGTCCCTACTGGGAAATCAGGCCGCTGTTAGCATGACCCGATATCCCACTCAGGTCACATTATCCTGACACTGAACTAACCAATCCTTGCCCTATCCTATTAATGCCAAGCACCAGGCTAGGAAGCGACCAGTACCAATTTGATAAGTCACTGGTTTGAGTCGACCTAGAACTGTACTCCTGAGGCCCACGCTCTGCCGATTAGGCCACTGCGCCCGCTTCATCTGGATGTCATGCTATGTGAGAGATGCAAGTGACATAAGAATAACAGGTGAGTTAATCCTTACATCGCGCGTGGAAAAAACGAGCTGAGAATAGAGCTGAGCTGGCAGAATGTGAGTGTGAGAATGTGAGACCATGTTATGAGATGAGTGTGTGGGAGGGATTGCCTTCCACCCCCCCCCCCCCACCTCGCCACGCCTTAGAGCACAACTACATTGCAAGGTTATTGGCAGCCATCCAGAGGCTGGACTGCATGGCCGACTGGGAACCAGCGGGAGGTCATGTGTTCAATCCCCGGTCGGGTCAAATCAAAGACATACCAGATTGATCCATCCATGTTGTGAAACCTTCCTTGCGCTTGGCATTTCTAGGATAGGACAATGATATGTTGGTCTAGTGACAGAATACATGTGACTGATTGGTATATCGGCTCATGGAGTCAGCATCATGGTATCTTAAATGGGGCAGCACTATAACGTCGGCATACATGCCCCCTATCACAAATCCACGCCCCTCCTGATATAACCTTAGATGTTGATAGGCCGTAAAACTCCAATGAATCGAACGAAATCTTGTCTCCAGATGCATCTGTAGACAATTCTAAGAATGTGGGGTGAAGGCTTTCCCATGACATTGGTGTAGTGACCAGGATACTGTCGGACACGGCTAGAGACTTCTTAGAATGGAAGAAATCTGGGTTCACATCCCACTCATTAAATTAGATACCACAAATACCTCTGTAGAACTGGATGGGTATTGAGTTAGGAGTTTTGTTCATAATTGTTTGACTTAGCTTCTCAAACGAATAAGATGAATTGAGAATTAAGAGTTTGGTTGGTTGGTTGTTGGGTGTTTTACATCCTGGCAACATCTCAGGTCATATCAGGAAGTGAGAATTAAGAGAATGTGTAACAAATAAGAAAAGGGATATAGAAAGAAGGAGAGAAAAAGATAGGAGACAGAGAGTAAGTGAGAAAGAGGGGTAAAGAGAGACAAAAAAGAAAGAAAGAGATAGAGGAAGGAAGAAAGAATGAAAGAAAGAGAAAAAGAAACCTGAGGAGGGGCATTGACCAATCTCCCACCATCGAGTGCCTGTAGTCTTGCGTTGAATACAATCGACGTCAGTGCTGAGAGATCTGCGAATGCACTAAATACCCAGCGAACCCCTGGAGGTGCCGAAAGACTCATCAGAACAGCTGTAACTACTGGCAACATTTCCCATACACCGTTGAGATCTGCAATTGCTCTAATTATTTTTTGTATCCATCTTAGGAATTTTCCTTTCTCTGAATCCTTATTTTGAAATGTTATACATGAAACCATATTGGAATAACACTTCCACTATTTTCTCTAATTTTGCATGCATGGAGGCACATATAAATTAATCAGGGAATTGCAAGGGTACCGTTAGAGTCAATTTGGGCACTAACCGAATTTTCGCAAGATGCCATGAATGCAGGATCAGTCAGCTGCGGAACGAGAAAAGAATAGGAACAGGACGTAGCTCAGGCAGTAAAGTGTCCACCTACAAAGGTGTCGGTCATCCTATATATCCTGCTTTATGGACCCATTTGCAGTTTGGGCTATTTTCCGTTCCAACCAGTGATCCACAGCTGGATCATCAAAGGCTATGGTATGTGCTGACCTGTCTGTGGGAAAGTGCATATAAAATACCCCTTGCTCCTTATCGAAAAGAGTAGCCTATGTGGCGGCAGCGGGTTTCCTCCAAAGAAATAAGTCAGAATGACCATATTGTGTACTCTCTAATAGCCGATGATATGAAAATCAATGCGCTCTAGAGCCATTGTTAAATAAAACAAGCTTAGTATGAGAAAAAAACAGATTGAGAGCGTGTCAAAAAGGGAGAAAAAGAAAGAGAAGGAGAGGCAAAGGGGGAGAGAGAACTTTGTAGAGGAAATAATTATCTTCATGGATTCAGCAATGATTGAGATTACAGCGCGCGGAACCAGATTGATTCTTTCTTATTTAAGGGACACACTCAGAGGTTGGCATTGACAAGCGAGGTCTATTTTTGCCGCCTGCTATTAGATGACCCGAAAAGAACGTCGATATATGTCTGCTGTCTGGCCACGGAACCAGTCAGGGAACCAGTCGACATATGAATGTAGCGCCCCCTTCTGGGTGTTAACATTGATCTTGACACCTTCACAATTCACAGCACAAATTACATGGATACGTATATGAGAAGGTGCATCACTAAACTGCACAATTAGTTCAGTCATGTTTCACACATAATCTCCCGTGTTGGTAGACCATGGGATCGTGGGTTCGATCCCTGGTTGAGTGAAACCAAAGACTTAAAAATTGATGCTTGTCGCTTCCTAGCCAGGTGCTCGACATTATTAGGATAGGGCAAGGACTGGTTGGCTCAGTGTCAGGATAATGTGACTGAGTGGGATATCAGGTCATGGTGCTGGGGCCGTATGCAGGAGTCAGTGTTAGCGAGGCTAAACGGTGTTTGGCGGGAATTCTGGTTTAGCAGTGAAAATTGGTATGCACGAGTCAGTGTTAGGCCTAACACCAAAGGCTTAACCGGTGTTAGTGGGATATTAGGTCATGGTGCTGGTGGCCTGGTGTCCCAGTGGGGCAGCACTATAAAGTCGCCATGACTGCGCCCTGTCATAAGTCATAAGTACCCGTCCTGATATGACCTTAGCTGTTGCTAGGACGTAAAACAACAATAAACACAAACTTCACGCATAAAGCGCGCATTCCTTACACACGGTATGCGGCATGCGGCATGCGGCATGTGGCATGCGGTATGCGAATGGTATGATACCTTACACACGGCATGCAGCATGCAGCATGCGGCACATGACTGGCTATATTTAAAAAGTAAAAATAAACAAGTATACTCAATACTGCACTGTATATGACATAATATGGCATTTATATCTATGTACCTCTTGGTACGTCACATGGGGGTCCCTACCTTTACAATTACCAAATTATAGATAAGTATTCATATTTTTGTGGCTATGGTAGCATTTCTACCAACCCGAACCCCACCACCACCACTACCATATGTTTCCCCTCTGCACCCTTGTGTGTGACCGTTCCATAATGCTCAGTTGCCTCTCCTCGTCTAAAACTAATGGACAAGTGCGACTGATGTTTCTATTTGCATAGCGCGTGCCACATGCCGCATGCCGCATGCCGCATGCCGCACTGATCGCTACATGGACCGATCGAGTTGTCGCATTCGCATTCGCATTCGCATACCGTGTGTAAGGAATGTAGCCCATAGGCTTCAAGGTGTTTCGATTTTTTGTCGCATTCGCATTCGCATACCGCATGCCACATGCTGCGTGTAAGGAATGTACCCTTAAGGTAAAACCTCTCTAACCGACCACCTTCACAGATTGCTTTATTTGGGTCCCAAACGATCGCCAATACCATTGTAAGGATATAAAAAAAAACTCCCTAAACTGAACACCTCCCTAAATGGACCATTTATAGTCGGTCCAATGGCCGGTTGATTTAGAAAGGTTTCACAGTATATCTTTATTACCGGACGCGGTGGGAATCAGTAGTGTGCAGGACTCCCATGCGGGAGATCAGGAGTTCGATTCCCGGTCAAGTCAAACGAATGACTTACAACATTGATACTTGTCGCTTCCTACCTGGGCACTCAGATTTATTAGGATACGACAAGCATGGTACAGCCGTACTGATTTCCCAGTGGGGCAGCATTATATAGATTCATGAGTGCGCAAAGTCACAAGTCAGAACCCGTCCTGATATGAGCTTAGATGTTGCCAGGACGTAAACTTCCAACAACCAACCTACATCTTTATTATTATTTCCAGCGAAACCTTGCTGACATTAGACACAGATTTAACCACTGGTGTTCAGCATTAACAGGATAGCATAAGGACTGCTCAATATCAGGATAATGTGACTGAATGGGATATCTGGTCATGGTGCCAGCTAGATAAAAGATTCACCCCGTACTTACAGTACAGGGGTGATTCACCCCATACTTCCAGTACAGGGGTGAAAACCAACCCATTAGAAAAGCTGGCGAAGAATTTCGATATGCTGGGTTAAGTAACTGAGCTGGTAAATTCTTAATTTAAGAAGCAGAATATATTCTTTATGTACGTCTTCATATTTACCCGCTACTTTTGAGTTGGAAAATATAATAAAACATATACTTTAATGCAATTTAAAAGTGAAATCGACACCGTTCTCTGGCCGCCATCTTGCCTTTTTGCATTCTCTCCCATTTCACCAACTCTGTGTTGATATAACTTCCTCTTCCATACTAAGCTATTTTCGCCCGTCTTTACACTACGTTGTCGTTCACCCGTGTACTACAAGTACCAGGTGAATCTTTTATCTAGGTGCCGCCGGCCTGGTCTCCCAGTGGGGTAGCACAATAAAGTCGCCCTGAGTACACACTGTCACAAGTTGGTACCCGTCCTGATAGGATCTAAGATGTTCCCATGCCCCTGCAAACAAATAACAATCGGGAATCCTGTTGTGTGTACGGCAGGCATTGGCATGCCCTAAGCACGCTAGACATTTGTCGAGGTTCCCGAGTCTCGACAGCAGGGTGCTACTACTGCTAGTACACCCGCAACATGTTGCAAACCCAACAAACTTCGTTAATGAGGCCTCATAACACAAAGCACAACACACATGCACACCAGCGCTAGCCTGTTGCAAAAACACAAATAGTCCAATGAGAATTTGCAATATATTCTCGGGATATATCCAAGGGCTTTACCGCCACTGGTGGAAAGGCTTGAAAACGTACATGCTTAATTGATTGGTTGTTTGAGTTTTGCGCCCTGGCAACATCTACGTTTATATCAGGAAGGGTAATGACTGGTGACAGTGTGCACACCAGGGGCCATATGATGGAGCGGTGTTGGCGGCGTGTGGTGTTAAGCCTTAAACACCGGGGCCCGTATGCAGGAGTCAGTGTTAGCGAGGCAAAATGGTGTTTCGCGGGAATTCCCGTTTATCGGCGAAAAATGGCATGCGCGAGTCAGTGATAGGCATAACACCAGAAGCTTAAACTAGGTTAAGGTAAACCAGAAAAATAGCTAGTTTACAGCGGTGTAGGGTATCAAATCTATTCTATTGTGTCATATTTAATAAAGTTACATAGTCAAATAGTGAAATTTGATTAAATTAACCCTAAAATCGAAGCGAGATTAACGCTGCCGCCGCAATGGCAGCGATATTAATATTAATATTTTCGAATTGACGAACGTAAAGTAAACAAATCGCAGCCCCACCGCATCGACGGTGCTTTCATCCGCCAGTATGGAAAGCGACGTCGATGCGGCGGCGGCGATTTGTTTACTTTACATGTGGCAGCGGCGGTGGCAATTTATTAGGCCCAAATCTATTCAATGCTGTCATATTTAACAGAATTACATACGCAATAAGTGAAATTTCATGAAATTAACCCTAAATTCGAAGCAATATTAATGCTGCCGCCGAGTCGGCGGCGATATTAATATTGTCGAATCGACGAATGTAAAGTAAACAAATCGCCGCCGCCGCCGCATCGACGTCGCTTTCATCCGCCAGTATGGAAAGCGACGTAGATGCGGCGGTGGCGGTGGCAATTTATTAGGCCCAAATCTATTCAATGCTGTCATATTTAACAGAATTACATACGCAATAATTAAAATCTTATCAATTTAACCCTAAATTCGAACCGATATTAACGCCGCCGCCGCATTGGCGGCATTATTCATATTGTCGACTCGAGGGAATTCCCAAATCTATAAATAACTTCACGTTTAGCTATAATGTAAGTGTTACGTGCTCCTGCATACCACTTGACACAGTTCCCGACGTCGGTGATAGCTAACCGGTAACAGGCTGTAACACCAAATGCCGCTAACACTGCCTCCTGCATACGGGCCCTGGTGGCTATCACCGGTTATCAGGGGCGTCGCGAAGTATGTCACGCCGTATGCATGGTTGCCTCCGGTTCGTGTTAGCTAAACATGAAGTTATTTATAGATTTGGGATATCCCTCTGAGCCTGTTGCCAGCGATGCTATTTGTTTTGTGTACATTCGTCGATTCGACAATATTAATATCCCCGCCGATGTAGCTGCGGCATTAATATCGGTTCGAATTTAGGTGTTAATTTGATGAAATTTCACTTATTGCGTGTTTAATTCTGTCAAATATGACAGCATTGAATAGATTTGGGCCTACTCGGTACCTAATACCGCCGGGCACCAGCTAGCCTTGTTATTGCTGAGATTGTTCCCGGCGAGTACCGCTATTTGTTTGTGTACATTCATCGATTCGACAATACTAATATCGCCGCCAATGCGGCGCTGGCCTTAATATCGGTTCGAATTTAGGGTTAATTTGATGAAATTTCACTATTTGCCTATGTAATTCTGTTAAATATGACAGCATTGAATAGATTCAGGCCTAATCGGTACGTTACACCGCCGGGCACCAGCGAGCCTTATTGCTGAGCCTTTTCCCGGCGACAATATCCCCACCGATTCGGCGACTTGTTTAGTTTGCATTCGTCGATTCGACAATATTAATATCGCCGCCGATGCGGCGGGACTGTTAATATCGCTTCGTTTTTAGGGTTAATTTGATGAAATTTCACTTATTGCGTATTTAATTCTGTCAAATATGATAGCATTGAATAGATTTGGGCCTAACCTAACACTAACACTGCTGTAAATAAACCTGCTATGGGCTAGGGTTAAATTCTCTGACTTTAAACGTGCGGTGTCTGCGTAACACCGCTCCATGCATAGCGACTTTTCGGCGCTAAACCAGAAATCCTGCCCTACCCGCAGTTTGGCTCGCTAACACCGCTCCATGCATATGGCCCCAGAGGCCAAATGGATGGGGCGGTATTATTATTTTGGATGGGATTTCTCGGTTAGCGGCGAAAAGTCAGTATGTATGGAGCGGTGTTACGGAAACACCATCATTTTAAGACCGGGTATGCTAACATGACTCCATAGCAGGTTTAAGGGCGGTGTTAGGTACTGATTATGCCCAAATCTATTCAATGCTATCATATTTAAGCAAATAACATAGTAAAACAGTGAAATCTGGTCAAATTAACCCCAAATCGAAGCGATATTAACGCCGCCACTACATTGGCGGTGATATACATGTTGTTGAATGTAAACAAAACAAATCGCCACCCGCAGCCACACCGCCACCGCCGCTGCCGCCGCCCGCTGATGCGACGGCTGTGGTGGCGATATATTAGACCCAAATCTATTCAATGCTATCATATTTAACAGAATAACATCCTCAAAAAGTGAAATTTGGTCAAATTAAACTAAAAACCAAGCGATATTAACGCCGCCGCTGCCGCCGCCACCATGATATTGTCAAATAGCAGTGCTCGCCGGGAACAGGCTCAGAGGGATTTCCCAAATCTATAAATAACTGCTAGGTTAGCTCACACCACCACGCTCTGGACCCATAGATACCCTGTGACCCATTTCCCAACACCGGTGTTAGCTAACCCAGTGGCGGCCCTTAACACTGGAGCCGATAAAAAGTTGTTCATGCATATGGCCCCGGGTGACTTTATAGTACTGCCCCACTGAGAGACCAGGCTGCTGGCACCATGACCCGATATCCCACGCAGTCATATTATCCTGGCACTGCTAACCAGTCCTTATCCTACCATACTAACACTGACTAATGCTGAGCGCCAGGCTAGGATGTGACAAGTATCAAATTTATAAGCCATTGATTTGACTCGACCTGGAACAGAACTCCCGAACTCCCAATCTTCCACACGTGAGGCTAGCGCTCTACTGATTTGGCCACCGCGCCCGTTGAAAACGCACATGCAATGAATTATATTCTTCTAGAGAAACCAGCCTGTTTAATAATTATAGGTGGGGACTGGCGCGGATAGTGGGGGCGGGGGGGGGGGGGGTGATTATTAGTATGTTGATTTCTTAGTAGCGTACAAGTGATTTGGACCAGGTGTTACTGACCAGGTGTTGACACCCCCAGGTGTTACCAGGTGAGGCCGGTCACAGAACGCACACCGGTCATGCACGAGTGACCTCTTTTAGATTAGGTCCTTGGGCACACACGAGGTCAGTCAGGTCCGCCCGGTCTGTGTTTATAAGGTTTTTGTTTGTTTGTTGGAGTTTTACTTCCTGGCACCATATACGGTCATATAAGGACGGGGGTTGTTTATAAGGTTTGTGGTGCGGTGCAGCTCTTGGAACTCTGATTCATTGGTTGGTTATTGGAGTTTTACGTCCTGGCAACACATATAAGGTCATATCAGGACGAGCTTTGTTAATAAGGTGTGTGGCGCAACTCTAGGATTGCTGGTTTGTTGGTTGTTGGAGTTTTAAGTCCTGGCCACATCTAATGTCATATCAGGACGGGGTGTTTATAACTAATACAAAGTGTGTGGCGCAGCTCTAGGAAGGCTGGTTGGTTCATTGGTTGTTGGAGTTTTACGTCCTGGCAACATCTAAGTTCATATCAAGACGGGGGTCGTGCATAAGGTGTGTGGGGCAGCTCAAGGGTTGCTGGTTCGTTGGTTGATGGAGTTTTATGTCCTGGCAACACATATAAGGTCATATCAGGACGAGCTTTGTTAATAAGGTGTGTGGCGCAACTCTAGGATTGCTGGTTTGTTGGTTGTTGGAGTTTTAAGTCCTGGCCACATCTAATGTCATATCAGGACGGGGTATTTATAACTAATACAAAGTGTGTGGCGCAGCTCTAGGAAGGCTGGTTGGTTCGTTGGTTGTTGGAGTTTTACGTCCTGGCAACATCTAAGTTCATATCAAGACGGGGTCGTGCATAAGGTGTGTGGGGCAGCTCTAGGGTTGCTGGTTCGTTGGTTGAGGGAGTTTTATGTCCTGGCAACACATATAAGGTCATATCAGGACGAGCTTTGTTAATAAGGTGTGTGGCACAACTCTAGGATTGCTGGTTTGTTGGTTGTTGGAGTTTTAAGTCCTGGCCACATCTAATGTCATATCAGGACGGGGTGTTTATAACTAATACAAAGTGTGTGGCGCAGCTCTAGGAAGGCTGGTTGGTTCGTTGGTTGTTGGAGTTTTACGTCCTGGCAACATCTAAGTTCATATCAGGACGGGGGTCGTGTATAACTTATAAGGTGTGTGGGGCAGCTCTATGGTTGCTGGTTCGTTGTTTGTTGGAGTTTTACGTCCTGGTAACATCTAAGTTCATATCAGGACGGGGGTCGTGTATAACTTATAAGGTATGTGTGGCAGCTCTAGGGTTGCTGGTTCGTTGGTTGTTGGAGTTTTATGTCCTGGCAACATCTAAGGTCATATCAGGACGGGTACCGACTTGTGACTGTGCGCACTCACGGCGACTTTAAAAGTGCTGCCCCACTGGGAGACCAGCAGGCCGCCAGCACCATAGCGCCAGTCACATTATCCTCCACCAGGCCGCCAGTCACATTATCCTAACACGACCCAGTCCTTGTCCTATCCTAATAATGCCAAGTGCCAGGATAGGAAGCGAAAAGTATCAATTTTGTCAGTCATTGGTTTGACTCGGTCGGGAATTGAACTCCCTACCTTCCGCATGTGAGTCCTGCGCGCTACCGGTTCGGCCACCGCGTCCGGTGGAAGGTAGATGGGTGATGGTCGAGGGTGATGGTAAATGCGTGATGGTCGATGGGTGATGGTAGATGGGTGATGGTCGATGGGTGATGGTAAATGCGTGATGGTCGATGGGTGATGGTAGATGGGTGATGGTAGATGGGTGATGGTAGATGGGAGATGGTCGATGAGTGATGGTAAATGCGTGATGGGTGATGGGTGATGGGTGATGGTAGATGGCTGATGGTCGATGAGTGATGGTCGATGGGTGATGGTAGATGGGTGATGGTAGATGGGTGATGGTAGATGGGAGATGGTCGATGAGTGATGGTAAATGTGTGATGGGTGATGGGTGATGGGTGATGGTAGATGGCTGATGGTCGATGAGTGATGGTAAATGCGTGATGGGTGATGTGCGATGGTAGATGGGTGATGGTCGATGGGTGATGGTCGATGGGTGATGGTAAATGCATGATGGGTGATGGTAGATGGGTGATGGTCGATAGGTGATGGTCGATGGGTGATGGTAAATGCGTGATGGTCAACGAGTGATGGGTGATGGGTGATGGGTGATGGTAAATGCGTCATGGTCGATGGGTGATGGTAGATGGGTGATGGTCGATGGGTGATGGTAAATGCATGATGGTCAATGGGTGATGGTAGATGGGTGATGGTTGATGGGTGATGGTAGATGGGTGATGGTCGATGAGTGATGGTCAATGGGTGATGGTAAATGCATGATGGTCGATGGGTGATGGTAGATGCGTGATGGTCGATGAGTGATGGTCGATGAGGGATGGTCGATGGGTGATGGTAAATGCATCATGGACGATGGGTGATGGTAGATGGGTGATGGTAGATGGGTGATGGTAAATGCGTGATGGTAGATGGGTGATGGTCCATGGGTGATGGTCCATGGGTGATGGTAAATGCGTGATGGTCGATGGGTGATGGGTGATGGTAGATGGGTGATGTTTGATGGGTGGTCGATGGGTGATGGGTGATGGATGATGGGTGATGGACGATGAGTGATGGTAGATGGGTGAGGGAAGATGGGTGATGGTAGATGGGTGATGGTTGATGGGTGATGGTAGATGGTCGATGGGTGATGGTAAATGCGTGATGGTAAATGAGTGATGGTCGATGGGTGATTGTCGATGGGTGATGGTAGATGGGTGATGGTCGATGGGTGATGGATGATGGGTGATTGTCGATGGGTGATGGTCGATGGTAGATGTTAGATGGTTGATGGTAGATGGGTGATGGTAGATGGGTGATGGTCGATGGTAGATGTTAGATGGTTGATGGTAGATGGGTGATGGTAGAAGGGTGATGGTCAATGGTAGATGTTAGATGGTTGATGGTAGATGGGTGATGGTGGATGGGTGATGGTGGATGGGTGATGGTGGATGGGTGATGGTGGATGGTGGATGGGTGATGAAGGCATTGGGTGATGGGTGGAGGGGTGTATGGTGGATGGGTGATGGGGAGGGTGATGGTGGATGGATGATGGTGATGGGTGTGATGGGTGGTTGGGTGATGGTGGATGGGTGATGGTGGATGGTGTGGGTGGGATGGGTGTGGTGGATGGGGATGGGTGGATGTGGGTGATGGTGGATGGGTGATGGTGGATGGGTGATGGTAGATGGGTGATGGTGGATGGGGTGATGGTGGATGGGTGATGGTGGATGGGTGATGGTGGATGGGTGATGGTGGATGGGTGATGGTCGTTGGGTGATGGTGGATGGGTGATGGTCGTTGGGTGATGGTGGATGGGTGATGGTCATTGGGTGATGGTGGATGGGTGATGGTCGTTGGGTGATGGTAGATGGGTGATGGTGGATGGGTGATGGTCGTTGGGTGATGGTAGATGGGTGATGGTGGATGGGTGATGGAGAATGGGTAATGGTGGATGAGTGATGGTGGATGGGTGATGGTGGATGGGTGATGGTCGTTGGGTGATGGTGGATGGGTGATGGTGGATGGGTGATTGTGGATGGGTGATGGTGGATGGGTGATGGTGGATGGGTGATGGTGGATGGGTGATGGTGGATGGGTGATGGTGGATGGGTGATGGTAGATGGCTGATGGTCGTTGGGTGATGGTGGATGGGTGATGGTCGTTGGGTGATGGTGGATGGGTTATGGTGGATGGGTGATTGTGGATGGGTGATGGCGGATGGGTGATGGTAGATGGGTGATGGTGGATGGGTGATGGTGGATGGGTGATGGTGGATGGGTGATTGTCGATGGGTGATGGTGGATGGGTGATGGTGGATGGGTGATTGTCGATGGGTGATGGTGGATGGGTGATGGTGGATGGGTGATTGTCGATGGGTGATGGTAGATGGGTGATGGTAGATGGTAGATGGTAGTTGGGTGATGGTGGATGGGTGATGGTGGATGGGTGATGGGTGATGGTCGATAGGTGATGGTAGATGGGTGATCGTGGATGGTAGATGGTAGATGGGAGATGGTGGATGGGTGATGGTGGATGGGTGATGGTCGTTGCATGATGGTAGATGGGTGATGGTGGATGGGAGATGGTAGATGGTAGTTGGGTGATGGTCGATGGGTGATGGTGGATGGGTGATGGGTGATGGTCGATAGGTGATGGTAGATGGGTGATGGTCGATGGTAGATGGTAGATGGGTGATGGTGGATGGGTGATGGTGGATGGGTGATGGTCGATGTGTGATGGTAGATGGGTGATGGTCGATGGTAGATGGTAGATGGTAGTTGGGTGATGGTGGATGGGTGATGGTGGATGGGTGATGGGTGATGGTCGATAGGTGATGGTAGATGGGTGATGGTCGATGGTAGATGGTAGATGGGTGATGGTGGATGGGTGATGGTGGATGGGTGATGGTTCGCCCCACCAGGGGTGCTACATGGATCGATGCATGAAGGGTAGATGGGATGATTGGATGGGATGGGTGATGGTAGATGGTAGTTGGGTGATGGTCGATGGGTGATGGTGGATGGGTGATGGGTGATGGTCGATAGGTGATGGTAGATGGGTGATGGTCGATGGTAGATGGTGGATGGGTGATGGTGGATGGGTGATGGTGGATGGGTGATGGTCGATGCGTGATGGTAGATGGGTGATGGGTGATGGTGGATGGGTGATGGTGGATGGGTGATGGTGGATGGGTGTTCGGTGATGGGTGATGGGTGATGCTGAGTAATGTAATGTTATGTGAGTAATTTAATGTAAGTTCATTACACTTTTTACAGGCAGGGAATGAGGGAGGCGGGGAGGCATTGAAAGAAGGAGGAAGGTGAAAACTGAGGACAAGAAAGGACGAGAACGAGAGAAAGGAGGGGGGAGACATGTTGGCTGCATGAGTCGTAATACAAATGGCGCTAAAGGCCCTGTCACATTACGGCGTATGGCGGGAGTGTATTGAAAACCTACGTAGGTCCTGCGCGTGCCGGCCTATGATGACATTTGGTGACCTTTCGGGTGGTTTTGAGCGTATGTGGAACCTACGAGGAGCGTACGAGGAGCGTATGAGGAGCGTATGGGAGCGTGCTGTGACATTTTTTGACAGTATGGGCCATACGCCCTCATAGGTCGGGTGGGGATGTTTGATTGGTGTGTGTGGATGGGTGTGGGTGTGTGGAGGGATGACGGGTGTGGATGTTTTATAGGTGTGGATATTTGATAGGTGTGGATGTTTGATTGGTGGGTTTGGGTTTGTGGGGAGGGGGGTGACGGGTGTGTTTGAGTGTGTGGGTGTGTGGGGAGTGGGGTTGACAGGTGTGGATGTGTGGTGGGTGTGTGTGGACGTGGGATCCTGTGTGGGTGGGGCGGAGTGGTGATAGGCTGGTGGGTGTGTGGGTGTGGGAAGAAATGGGGTAGGCATGTATCGATGTGTGGGAGCCGGGGGTGTGGATGTGGGTAGATATGTGTGTGGGTGTATGAGTAGTTTAA
>JASIRB010000055.1:0-20698 GCA_030323885.1 Branchipolynoe longqiensis | reverse complement strand
TACTCACCTCGGCAGATGGCGGCGTCGCGAGTGGCCGCCACCCTCCCCCCCCACGCCAATCAGCCCCGCGGTCGCGCAGCCCTCAGCGCCCTCACCCGGACCCCGCTGCGCGCCACCAAGTTCTAGTCGCCCTCTCCTCCGGGGCCCCAGCATTTCACCTGCTCAGCTGCTGTCGCCGCCCCCCCCCTTCCCTTATAAGGCCGCCCGCCGGCCTCCCTCAGGCACTCACCCTCCTGCCGCCTTCCTGCTCCCTGCTTTTTCCTGTATTGGCTCTCCACCTCGGACCCCTGCTCCACCTCAGACCCCTGCTCCACCTCAGCCTCAACATGCCACAAGGAAAACGACGTGGACGGAAAGGCTCCCGGGCCGCCCCCCACACCCCGGGGCCTTCCTCAACGCCCGGGAGGGACCAGTCGCCGGCATCCCCCGAGGCGCCCTCCGACCGCGGCTCGGGCTCCGAGATGTCGGTACTGCTGGAAGCACTCCAGCGCATGCAGCTGGACCACCGGCAGTCCGCCGCCGACGCGGGCCAGGCTGCGATCGACCTTCACGCCCGGATCGACTTCCTGGAGACACCTCGGGCGCCTGCCGCCGCCGGCACCCGGCCCCCGCCCCCGCCTCAGGCGACCCTCCCCGGAGCCGCCCACCCGGAGTACGAGAGGTACCGCCACCTCTCCACACAAACACCGCCCAGCACGTCGCCGGCCTACCATGAGGGGCACACCCGCCACAGCCCCGCCTCCGCGGCCGACGCCGTCCGGGACATATTGGCATCCGCCGAGGCGCGACACTCCGTCAGGCGCCAAGGGATCCCGGCCAATTACATCTTCCCCTCCGACCTGGTGAAACGAGGGGCCGAGAGGAAGCCGGTGAAGAGGGGGGAGGCGACGAAGGACGAGTATACCCTCGCCCTCCTCACCCTCATCGACCATCCCGACTTCCCCTTCTGGGGGTAGTCAAGCGTACAGTGTACTTGAATCCGATTGCGACTCCACCCCAACCACCTAGCAGTCCTGCCGGGTTAACCTCATTTACCCCTACTTGGGCGACCGTCCGCGGACGGTACTCAGTATTTACGGCCGAGACCGGTTTTAACCGCGAATCGCTGGACGGGAGAACCCTCCCGCCAGGGCTGGCACGAGCTCCGAGTAGCGCTCATACCTGCATGAGACTAGACTGCCTCGCCATGCGGGGCGGGGGGGGGGGGGGGGGGGGGGGGGGGGGGGGGGGGGGGGGGGGGGGGGGGGGGGGGGGGGGGGTGGGGGCGGGGGGGGGGGGGGGGGGGGGGGGGGGGGGGGGGGGGGGGCCCGACCAATTAGCCATCGCCTATGGCCCCCAAGCACCGCCACTCGACCCTCTCCACCGAGGCGCGCACTTCCCCCGAGTCCAAGCCGACGCCCGCACCACCTACGACAGGGACACCCACGGGGCCCCCTGCCCGGCCTGGAACCGCGCGCCCGCCTCGTGCGATCGGGCCCACGTCGGGGAGGCCCACGGTGAGGCGGGGGACAGGCGCCGTCACGTCTGTGCATACTGCGCCAACGTGAGGCGCGTCCTAACCATGCACAGCGAGGCCGACTGCATCACAAAACAAACCCGTGAGCGCCAGACCCCCCCGTCCACCTCGGCGGATTTTTGATCCGCCGGCCTCTCCCCAGCCGGCCCGGGGGGCCCCCTCCGGCGCCTCACCCTCACCACTGCCGACAGCCCCGCAAATCCCACCGACAACCTCCCAGCGACCACCGATCGCAGCGCCGCCCAGTCTCAGCCGGGGATCACCACCTCGGGCATCACGCCTCAGCCCACAGCCCAGCCCAGCCTCACGAGGAACCCTCTGCCGACATCACAGCCGCCGACCCTATCGACACCGCCGTCCACCGACATCCTCCCAGCGAACACCGATCGCAGCGCCGCCCAGTCACAGCCGGGGACCACCACCTCGGACCTCACGCCTCAGGCCACAGCCCAGCCCAGCCTCACCAAGAACCCTCCGTGGACATCACAGCCGCCGACAACCCCCATCGACACCGCCTTCACGCGACCCAATAGACTGACCCACCTCCAACCACCGCCACGGCGGGGGGGGGGGGGGGGGGGGGGGGGGGGGGGGGGGGGGGGGGGGGGGGTTCACCGGGGGAGCACATCCCTATGGCCTCGACCAAAACCCCCCCCCGCACCATGCACTTCACACCCACCCCGCCCAGCCCTGAGGACTTCGCTGCCCCCCTGCTCCACCCTCGTCGGACCTCCTCACCGGATGTCGCCAGGGAGCGGGCCTCCTCCTTTTTGGCCGCCCGCTCCCTGCCGACGCAGGCCACGGACACTCGCCGCCCCCAGAGGGAACCTGGCCCCTGACGCAGTGGCAGATCACCTCCCACGATTCCACGCCCCCCACTTCCTGCTGCCGCTCCGCCATCTCTGCCTCGGGCGCAGCCACGCGCGAGCCCTTGCTTCCTCATCGGGGGGCGGGGGGGGGGGGGGGGGGGGGGGGGGGGGGGGGGGGGGCTCTCGCGCCTTGTTTGGTGGAGGGCTCCTCGGCACCCCCTCACTCTACTGACATTTAATCTCTCCGAACATTATTCATTTATCCGCTCCTCATGAGCTTTGACCTTCTCCTTACTATATACTTTGTTCCTCCTTCTGAGGTCCTCACTCCTCCCCGGAGCCTTATTTACCTTACTTTTGCTCCTTATGAGTTCTCTCACTGTCGCTCCCTGGAGCTTATCCATTTTCTACCCTGTATGTTCTCTGTTGAGGCGTAGAATAAACGCCTTATTTCCACCCCCGCCTTCCCTTCTTCCTTTTCGCGCATCGGTCGCAATGCGAAGCATTGCGTTTGATGCGAGGAGAGGAAGAGACCCTCCCCCCCCCCCCCCGTGTCCGCGCGGGCCTACTCACGCTCGGCAGATGCGCGGCGCGTCGGCCGACCATCCCGCGCCCTCCCGGGATCGCGCCAGCCCTCGTGCCTCACCCCGACGCCCGGCTGGGGCTACGCCACCGCCTTTCTCGCCCTCCCCCTCCTGGGTCGCATGAGCCGCCACATTCACGCCTCAGCTGACATGTCTTTGATGCACAGGCTCCCAAAAAGCCCCGTTCCTTAAAAAATAAGGGCCGCCCACAAGTCGCGGCCGCCTCACCTCAGCAGGCACTTCACCCTCTCTGCACGCCTTCCAGCACACCTGCTTTTTTCCTCCGCCCACCCAACATTCCCTCTTCCCCTTTCTTTCCAGCGGTGGAGGGCTCCTCGGCACCCCCTCACTCGACTGACAGTTAATCGATCCGAACATTATTCATTATCCGCTCCTCATGAGCTTCTACCTTCATCCTTACTATATACATTTGTTCCTCCTTCTGAGGTCTTCACTCCTCCCCGGAGCCTTATTTACCTTACTTTTGCTCCTTATGAGTTCTCTCACTGTCGCTCCCTGGAGCTTATCCATTGTTTACCCTGTATGTTCTCTGTTGAGGCGTAGAATAAAACGCCTTATTTTCCACCCCCGCCTTCCCTTCTTCCTTTTCGCGCATCATGGCAACACTGGCAGAGATTCCCGCCAACCCAAGTATAGTGTGCAGAAATTGGTAGTTTGAGGGTTTAAATCAATGAGCAAATACGTATATAATATCAGTAAATAATCAAAAACATGTTGTAATAGCTGTTATGGTTGTGTTCGTGAATTCAGTATGCAGTGAATTCAGTCCAACATTATAGCAATGTGACTGATGAGGAATTCAGTCCATATTTTATGCACTGATTGATTTAGGCTTTATTATTTTATGTGAAAGGCCAGACCCTATATATATTTATATATATATAGGTCTACACACATGCATAGGCCTATATGTTCTTCATCAACAATGTAAAAGTAGTAGTAATTCTACATTGAAATTGAGATTTGTTTATATACAGAATTATTTACTTCTACTGAAAGTTACAGTCCGATGGTTTTGAATTTCTGTACTTTTTCTGAGATAAATATATTACATCAATCACTAGTATCTACTTTACATTAGTTCAAAGTTACTTTTATTTTAAATGGTAAACTTTTAAGATATTTTGGGTGCAAATGTGAAACATAATTCAGAAACTCACATAGCTAACTACACTAGAGTTACACTAGAATATTTCTAACAAACGGACATTTATATACTGCTTTCCTAACTGCAACTGAACATTAAAACTTACTACAACTTTCCCAACTGAATACAGAAGATAACTTCTACTTATATTCTAAATACTAGGTAAATACTCACATTGATCTGACTAATATTGATCTAGTTATATGACACTACTATTACCATATTTCTATGGAACTTTTGGGTTACAGAATTTCATTGCGTTACATGCTGCAAATTTTGTAATCAACAGTTATTGTATACATTATTCTATATGCCTTTTGAGTAAATAAACCTGAATTGAAAAATGGCTGGAAGACCAGTGCTTCGGCACTGACAAAAGACTTATTTAGCAGAATAAACATATTTACCACCAAAAAGAAATCTGATCTGTACTGATCAACCAGCAGGTGAGGAATGAATTAAATTTTGAATCAACCTCTGGAAGTTAACTTTGACCAGGGTTACAGAATGCTCTACTGCACTTGGTATCTACGGTTAGCATCACTATTCAGCCCGTCATCAAAGCTTTGAATTATGCATGTTACCAGCAAGATGGACAATTATTTGATAGTTCAGCTTGTCTCTTACTTGGGATTACTTATTTACCCTAATATACAATAGATGTAGAACATTGTAAATGAAACTTTACCAATTGTATATTGGTAGTTATTCTAGGACATTTTTCAGGGGGTGGGGGTGGGGGTCTGTCTTCCTTATTTTATTGTTTAAAATCACTAAACATAAATACTAAATTGTGCTGAAAGATGCATGTTTGAAATATTTAGGTGTTGTGAGTGGACCAGTCAAAAACTACTTTTCATCAGGATACCTAATCTGAAGAGGCTGAATTGAGACATCGATTTAGGAATACCAATTAAATTAAAACAAACAGATCTTTACAAGGCAATGTTTATTTACCATTCAAATACATCGTATTAGTATTCTATTGAATTGTTTGGTGGTTGTTTAATGCCATACTTGCAACAAAGGCCATATTCATGTGAAGCATAGAAATTAATATGACAGAAGATTTGATGTTTTAAATTCAGTATATAGACCAATTTGTAATGCACGATGCTGGAGATTGAAGTAGTGCCACATACAAACTTTTATTTTACACAATATGCATCTCCAAGCTGATTTTCATTCAAGTACACAATTTACAGTTTCAATGAGAATAAAGTATTTGCACGTATATTAATAAACATTTCTGACACTATATTTTGTACACAGTTACAGTTTTTATTATGTATTACAGTTACATCCAGGCTCCATGTACAAATTTGCATTCAATATTCTTCAGTGTAGGATATATTTTATTTCTTTAATTATCGGTAGGGAATTTACCGGCGAACTTGAATATGCTTGGTAATAAACGCTAACAATTTTTTGACACTGTTACCTTTTGTATATGTTTACCGCATGACGATTAGGTTTTAGCAATTCATAAAATGTTCTAGGGGACCCTGCCCCTTGTAATTTCTGAAATTTTAATAATCTAACAGTTTATTATAGGCGAATAACATTTTACTTTTATATTTGTTAGTAGCCAAAAAGACAATAATAAGGGTAATTACTTGTTTATGGTCATCCAAAATATTTTAAAGTACCACAGACACTCAGCCTATTTTATTAATCTGAACTGAAATATGGGTAGGTGGGTGGTTTTTTTTATGAAAAGGCCTAAAGACTTTGAATCTGTTATTTGAAATCGACCCGTACTGTGTGCTGCTCCAGTAGTGAATGACCATAGGCTTGTTTGCATTCGCCACGAAGGATAAATCCCCATAGAGATTCAAATGCTATGCTGTCATTGGCGGGATTGGAATGCCCAAGCAACCCGACACGGTGTAGAACCTGGCAACACCAACACGGTCTCCAAAGTCGTGAATTGTTCATGTTGCGGTGGCAACATGGGTAATTTGGAGCTCAGGACCGTATAACCTTAACCACTGAACTCTATGGGATGGTGGCGCCACCTATACTGTATCCCGGGCGACAACCGTGCACCCGCCTAGCGGTTCAGGCTGGCACCAATGCCAGAGCGCAGAGCAGCTCACTTCCGCCAGTGAACCCGAACCTGCCGCGTGGTTGCTGCGAGTCTCCGCCCGTCTTACTCACTACGTACAAAATGCCGTCAACACGCAATAAACGCCAGAAGGAGGATACACCACCGACACCACCTGCGCCCACGACAGCGAAAAAATTGCGCGGACGACTGAAATCAGTAGTCCTGCTCGAAAAAACGACTAACAAAACACTGTCGAGATCTAGTCGCACCGAGGAGCGACACGCGGGTGCACGCCCCATGGACAGCCCAGTCGGGACTGGTGATAAGCAGAGGAAATCCGACACATCGGCACTCCTGGAAGCATTCAATGGATTCCAGGAGAGAATGGACGACAAATTGGGCAGAATGACCGAACGCCTCGACGACATCGAGCGTTCGGCGGCCAAGAAGCGAAGAAGTAGCACGCCGCGCACGGAATTCCAAGATGGCGGCCATGAGACACGTCAACAGACCACGAGGCCTGGCGCCAGCAGCAGCAGACATCGGTCGCCCAGTGCCAGGAGGAGGACCCGTAGTGGCAGCCGCACACAAAACAACGACGGCTACACCGTGACGGCTACATGCCCCGAGCAATATTACTACGCGACCCCAAGGGACGACAACAAAAAACGTGAGTTCGTTCCATTTGTAA
This sequence comes from Branchipolynoe longqiensis, assembly GCA_030323885.1. Classification (NCBI taxonomy): domain Eukaryota; kingdom Metazoa; phylum Annelida; class Polychaeta; order Phyllodocida; family Polynoidae; genus Branchipolynoe; species Branchipolynoe longqiensis. The sequence goes on along the minus strand of JASIRB010000055.1, from coordinate 13,880 downwards.
ATCCCTTTCGCACCCCTGCTGCCATTGCTCGTGACTGCGCAACATCCCAAAACCCATTCTACGGTGTCGTATCAACTGGCGACCAGGAGGACAATGACCGGAGCGATGTAGTCAACGAGCTGCTGGCAGCAGCTGGCACCGCGTTAGGAGACAAACGAGGTAACAACGCCCTATAGATATGTGATCCGAGGCCATCGGAGCACAAAAATCGGACTCGATTAGGCGACATGGACTGAGTATGTGGCTGCGCTGTGCCGCATGATAAAGGATCAGGCGATGCCAATGAGTTGCAGAGAACCTCTCCTAGACCATCAGCTGCAACTGGCGACGATGGCAACGCTCTATGACTGGCCGACATGCCGACGCTGGTCAGAGAGTGTATTTACCATGATTGCTGACGGCCGGCTACCGCATGGCTGGGCAGACCAATATGCAATCAAAGACATACAACGAGACGCGTGCGTAGAGGGCACGCGCCTCGATGGTAAAAAGCCACACCGCAACAATGCCGACGACACCACGGCACGAAAACACGACAACACCATGAGCCGATCAGAGAGATCTGACTATGTCCGCCCGGCATACAACAAAGAAACCGATGGAAAGCCGTGCTCCAAGTGGAACTGGGCGGAGGAATGTGGCTTCACCACCTCCCATGGGATACAGCCAGAACGAAAATGCCACCTCTGCGCCTGGTGCGCCACAAATTATGCAAAGGCGAACCCACACCCCGAAAAAGAATGCCAAAATAAGAGGAGATTCTTCGAACGTAAGAATGGGTCAGAGAAATCGGCAAATAAGGCGGATTTTTAGAAGGCGGCCGACCCGTCGGACTGACTGGCGACGGCACGGATTCCGCACACCACACAGCTGCCGGTGCGTACCTGGACGGCTCCCCCGACAACAACGCACAGACAAGAAACTCACAACAACACTGACCTACTTACATACCCTGTACACCCACCCACCGCGGAAGCCACGCACGCTGGTTGCTGCCCGGTGGTGGAAGGCGGCGCCACCGCTCCGGAGCCACAACCACGTGCGTTTGTTGTGATACCACACAACGGATGCGACTCAGTGCATACCTCCGCCACCCACCGCTACACACCAGGTGGCGCCACTGCCATTGAACACATAGCACGCGGGCACACAGGTGGAGCCATCCCGACTGATACGAGACGTAAACAAATACAGACACGCGGCTGGACGGAGTGCACGGCCACAGACACAGGCACCAGCGCACAACAACAACAAATCAATATAACACACGCCGCGTACCACCAGACTCGTAGCACAATACAACCACACTCAATACGCCCATGCACCGCTATTATACCACTCATAGCGAACAACACGCACAACTACCAAGCAGACACCATAGCGACAGAAGCACATTCCCAACCGAACCCAACACCCGTTGCCCCAATAGCGATACACGGCCACGACCATATCACCGAGACAGATCGCACACAAACGGACGGCCTACTGCGGCACCAGCAGCCGGACGACATTGAAACTATATTGGACGAGAACGGAGCCGACACTGCCCTGCCATACAACCCGCCCCTCACACCCATGGCATACAGATCTACACTACACGCTATCTGGCCATATACGATACCAGCACTATGGACGACCAACACACCATACATGAGATTGTACGACACTGACCGTAGGTGTGCACTGCCTAATTACATGGGGATGCGCATTCCCGTCCCATCAGGATTGAACATACCTGCATGGCGCCACCTACTGAAAGACTACCACAACCGACAAGTCGTGGACTTCCTTGAGTTTGGCTAGCCGGTGGACTATACGGCGCCACTACCACCGGTTCCAGCCACCGCCAACCACACCGAGGACCCCGCCCATGACGTTCACATAGCCGAGTACGTGCGGAAAGAGGTCGAGTACGGCGCCCTAATAGGCCCATTCAGCAAACCCCCATTCAAGCCGTGGACACAGGTCAGCCCAATGATGACCAGACCCAAACGGAACTCGGAGACGAGGCGAGTGGTGGTCGACCTCTCCTACCATGGCAAGGCTAGTGTGAACGCGGGAATAAGGAGGGCACAGTATCAAGGTGTCCCCATGGCATACACCCTGCCAGGGATGCTCGACCTGGCACAGGAGGTAACAAGACTCGGACCCGGCTTATACATCTGGAGCGCCGACCTCGCGATACCCGGGTCCCCTTTTGCCCGGTGGCCGCCTGGGTCGCCTATGCCAAACAGACCCCGCTGCACATGCAAGGTCCAGCATTCGTCACCACATCGGGCATGCCCCTGCGCCCCAACGCCCTGCTGGCTACCATACGCCTCGCACTTGCATCCTGGGGCCACCCTGTACCGCGCACGGTAACCGCACGGTAACCCTACACAGCCTGCGTCGAGGGGGTGCACAGGTGTGCGCTGCCCTCGGCGCCACCCTGGACGACATCCAGACATTCAGCACATGGACCTCAACGGCAGTACACCAGTACATGCCAAGCGACGCCATCAGGGCATGCCCCTTCACGCTCTCCACTACTTTTGGTTGAGCGCTCGAACATTACCCTGACTCATGAACTATTATCCGTAACAAGAATAACATCTGATAATGTAAACAATCCTAAACGAATTAAAATTACCCACACTATACTATTCGCGTCCTGAGTTATAATTACTCATGTTACCGCCAACCACGCATGCACTGAAAACGGCGGCCAAAGCAAAACAAATGCAAATGTCCATCGGTTTTACCTACACGTGCAACACACAATTTATGAATTTCTAGTATTTTTAATAAAATAAACATGTCGGCATAAATATAATCCCAGGTAAAGGTGCAATCTACATTTTAATCTAGAGAAATGCAATAATAGTCTAAATTTCATGATTTCATGCAAAATATATATATATTTTAATTCTGTAGTTTTCAAATGCGCTGGGAAACTGACTCGACTCAGGTCATCCAAGTGCCAGTGCATGTGACAGAGGCGGCGTCAACGTCTGCTGTGTTGACACCGACAGCACACGCACATCAAACAAGGTCGGCGTTAGCGGGGCTGCGACTGGACGGTTCAGCAACATTCAAGAAGCCGGCAGATATTTCGTTGCAACCGCATTTGTTCATTACGCGAGGGGATGGGTGCAGGCCGATAGCAATGGGCGAGGCAACTTGACCGGAGTAGTTTGGTGCGGTGAAGAGACTGGTGGTGCATCCATCAGTTCCCGTTGATTGGCTGCCGGCGTTGTCCCAGCATGAGTCTGTCCGTTCTCTGCTCCCCTTCTATGTATTATGTTGGATAATCGGTGCGATGTTGATATAGCCTCTCCCTTTGGCTGTCGGACCTCGGCTCTGGCTTGTGTGAGGACCACTCGTGCGGTGGTTTGGTTGATGAGACAGAGTCTTCTTCTGTCTTTGTTATCTCGATGATTTTGTTGGGGTCGAAAGATGTGCAGTTAGGGCGTTTAAAGCCTATCGATGCTTTCATGACAATTCCTCACTTAGTTACAGCACTACTTTTGCGTATCTTTCTTCGTCGTCCTCCCACGTCCCTCCTCGCACCCGTACCTCTCCCTCTCCTCCCACCCAAACCCTCCTCGCACTCCCACCCCATCGATGCTTTCATGACATTTTTCCTCACTTACAGCACTACTTTAGACTATCTGCTTCGATATGTACATTATTGAGTTATTTGTTCCGCTATGTTTGTTTACTTGATTGCTTGATTGACATTTGATTCACCAATTGCTTATCTGTACCGATACATACTCCTCTTAATTGTATTCTCGATTATTTGAAACTATAGCCCCGTTCACACTGGTCCGTTAAGTCGCCTCAACTAGTTCGCCTCCTATAGTTCGCCTCAAATTGGTCGTGTGGACACTACTCTGAGGCGAATTAAACCTGAGTCGCCTCATCTAGTTCGCTTAAAGTAAACCACCTCGCGAGGTAGTATAGATGAAGCGATTCAGCTGGTTCCCGGGCGGCGATAGTATCAAATAGTAGTGCGTGCCGGCAACAGGGAGAGCAGTAACTAATCGCTGGTGCCCGGCAGTGTTAGGGCCCGATTACGCCGAAATCTAGTGAATGCGATCATATTTAACAGAATTACAGACTCAAATAATGAAATTTAATTAAATTAACCTTAAATTCCAATCGATATTAACGTAGCAGCTACATCGGCGTCGAATCGACTAGTGACAACTAAACAAATAGCAGCGCTCGCCAGATACAGATGGGGGTTCTTGCTCATGCGCAGACATCGATTTCCGCCTTAAACAGCTCCATGTGTGGACACGACACTAGTTCGCCTCATCTAGTTCGCCTCCTCTAGTTCGGCCTAAAGTTGTGCTGTGTGAACAAGGCTTATGCCTCATTGTACACTCTGCCGATATGAACGCCGACTGTATCGAGATGAGCAACCTGCCTGCAGGTTATGTTCGCCACGCTGACTGTCTCAAGATGATTGACCTGCCTGCAGGTTATGTTCAGCATGGCCACTGTATAGAGATGTTCGACCTGCCTGCAGGTGATGTTGCCATTAAATGTGTTGGTAACTCATATACTTGTCATTCTCTGTCCGAGTGAATAAATTATAGGTGGTGGTTATACTTTCTCAAGTTTAAATTGTTACAAACTAAACATCTCGATACAGTCGGCGTTCATCACACCCTAGTTTTTTTTCCTTTTCTTTTTCGTCGTCCTCCCACGTCCCTCCTCGCACCCCTCCCACCCCCACCCTACACCTCCTCGCTGCCTCCCGCCTCTTGCGCACCATCGACTTCCTGCGGGTCAATTAAAATCAGTTGTCATTAGTATTGCATGGTATATCATGATCAACACATATTAGGTAATACAGAATTACTTGTTTGGCTTAATCATATGCAGTAACCTATCCTTCTTGTTCTACGAATAGCACGTGTTCAACCATTTCATTTGGGTATGTCTTAGTTTTACTTGAGCTGCCTCCAAACAAATCTTTTTCTTTAAATCTTCAAAGAGCCATAAATAATTTGTTTGAATACTGTTATATTACACCTAATTATACCAGAATAATCTGCATATATATATATATATATATATAAATATATATCCATGTATGGGTCGTTCTCTGAAGCTGTGTACCACTTTTGTGACATGGGAGCCAACAAGGAAAACATTCCGAATAATAACAAATAACATTCCAAATAATAGCAGAACCCATATTCATATATATTAGGTTATCAGGTTGGAGAGCTTACCTCGTGTTAGCTACGGTGGTCATTTGACCACCGAGTTAATTACCAATGTCGAATTTGATATAAGATTAATGTGCAGTTTGACAGTTTTGATAGTACTGTGTTGGTATAGCCATACTCCCAAACAACAGAGCACCTCCAGTCAACCATGGGGGTATATGATGGTCTGTGGCCCACTCACATACTTCCAATTGCCACTTGGGGAGGTCCTGTGGGGACTGTGGTACATCATTTAAATATATTTGTGTATACAAATATATATTTACATAATATATTATTCACTGTGATTATACATCATATGCATAATCATGATGTATATGGCTTTTCTTGCTGCTACAGAAACATACAAAAAAACATTTGCTTAAATATTATTGCATTTGTATTTGATTTATTTTATTGTTGGTTATTACTTTTTACTTCTATTCAAATATTTGGGATGTCCTGAAGGGATTCTCGAAGTCGGGAAGCTGGGAGGCTATACATACGTTTTAAATGCGATAAAGTGTTTATTAATATATGTATGTGTGTGCATATTTATTTATATGCTCCCCACCCAACCAGGCCCCCACCCCCACCCACGATCCCACGGTCTACCAACACGGGAGACGGACGCTGTAACTCATCCGGTCATCCCGTCAATGTTCCAACTTGTTCCCGGCTGGCGCGCCCCTACACACACACCCTTTTTCCTTTTTTTAAATTAAGCCTACAAATTTCACACACATTTGTTTTTAGTGGGATTCCCCAGGGTGTTATTTCTGTACACTACCATAATGTTATACACAGTATATTCAAATATTTGGGATGTGCTGGAGGGATTGTCGAAGTTGGGAAGCTGGGAGGATATACATACCTTTTTAAATGCGATAAAGTGTTTATTAATATATGTATATGTGTGTATATATGTATATATGTATTGATATGCCCCTCGCCCAATCACGCCCCCCGTCGGACTTTCAGCTTTCACACCTCAGCTTTCACACCTCAGGTTGCTGCACCTCCCCTGACAGCTGAGCTCACTGTGTGTGAAGGTGTCAGAGCTTATGCCCTTGGAACAGGTGTGAGAGTGGATTGGATTTGGTTTATCAGGGTCTGTGCCACAGTGCACTGCACACACATATTTCTGAAGGCACACACTACACAACAGTCAACTTGTTACTTGCAAATGGATTACTATTGTGAAGGATCTCACACAGTCATCCCTACATTTAGGAACACTGTTAAGTTATTCTTCACCTGATATTGCAATAGTATGTATATATTATATATAATATATACATATGTATGTGCATATACGCATATACACATATAACTTTATAAGTATGTGTACGTGTACGTGTACATGTACATGCATAATCAAAAATAAAATATAAATGGAATATTATTTAGAGTAATGACAGTTATTTTATTAAAATCTGAGTGTGAAAGTGTCAGAGCTTAGGCCCATTGCATTGTTGCAATAAGCCTGATAGTGACACAGACTACATATGGATTAACGTTGCATAGTCCGATGGTTTTAAATTTCTGTATTTTTCCTGAGATAAATATATTAGATCGATCACTGTAACTTTACATTAGTTCAAAGTTACTTTGAAAATTATTTTTGGGAAGCTTGCCAAAACTCTGACACCATTGACTTCTGCAGTGACAGGTTCTGTTAAATTGACTCAGTATTGCCTTCTACACAGAAACAAATGTGTAATAAGTGCATCATTATCTAAGTTAGATATATAGAATCAAATCTAAGTAATTATTTTGGTTTTGAAAATTTGATTCTTTATCAGACTTTGCAGTGACTTAGCATGTATATGCATATATATATCGTCATGTATATATGTCTGCATATGTATTTATGTATACATATATTTATATATCTGCATATATATGTAAGCATATGTATGTATATGTATGTACAGTAAAACCTCTCTAAATCGACCGACCATGGGACAGACTTTAAGTGGTCCGTTTCATCATCATCATCATGCTGTCGGTCGCGATGCGACAAAGACTGCTTTCATTACTTGACTGCCGCTCTCCATTTAGCTCTCTGCTGTGAGAGTTGCGTCCATGAGTCGGTCTTAATGTCTCTCAGCTTCAGGTTTTCTTTGATGGTACATTTCATGAAAGCTGCCTGCAAAAGTGTTGAAGTGCTGCTGGCTTTTGCAAGTTACCAGCGGCACTCTCTCGGGGAGCAAATAGAGGTTTCACACCGGCAAGAACATGTCAAGACAGGCGCAAAACTATTTGTCCCTGCAGTGGCTGGTCGGGAGATGTTGGGAGTTCCATACATCAACCGCCCTTAATGCTGCCACAGTGACATGGTTTTCTGTTTAGGGTTTGCTCCCTTAGCCTTCGGTTCTGTCAAGGACCTGTACCACAAGGCAGTGGTTTAGAACTCTGCAAGGCAGGGGCGTCAAACTCCCTGAGGTATTGCTATACCTGCATACCAAGTGGTATGTAGGTATGTGTACATATGTATATGCAAGTATATGCATGTATATGTATATATATAGGTATATGTATAACATTTATAATAGGCATAGAGGGTTTGGGGGGCAGGACATGGCAGCCTATTGGCACCGGGAATGCTGGCTTCCCGGTGCCAGGGTTCCCGGCCTCCCGGCGCCGAGACACCCGGCACCAGGCCTCAATTCAAATAATATAAACATAAATAAAATGTGATAACCAACAATAAAATAAATGAACTATAAATGCAATAATATACAAGGTAAGTTTTTATTAATGTTGCTGTACCAGCAAGAAATGCCATATTCGTGGGGATTATGCATCAAATGCATAATTGCAGTGTTATTTATGAGCATAGGTTACTGGCCTCCTGGCGTCAGGCCTTCCGGCACCGGCCTTCCCTTAAATAATATGATTAGAAATAATAACCAACAATAAAAGAAATCAAATACAATAATATTTAATGTAAGTTTTTCTTTATATTGTACCAGCAAGACAAGCCATATTTGTGGTGATTATGCATTAGATGCATAATCACAGTGAATTATTTATTATGCATATATTTATTGGTATGCAAAAAATATATCTAAATGATGTACAACAGTCCCCACAGGACCTCCACCAGTGGCAAGTGGAACTTGGAAGTATATGACGGCAGCCACCACTCGCTCACCTGTCAACCAGACTCACCAAAAACTCTCACGGGACTCACCAAAAACTCACGGGACTCCCCCCGCCCCTTTTGATAGGGGGTAAGGGCAGACACTACATATATATGTATATATACGTTTATATACGGATATACATATAAATAGACATATAAACATACAGGGGTATGCATATAAATATACATATACATATGTGTATATGGATCACTCTCCTGAAAACTGGCCAGAAGTGTCACATGGAGAGTTAAAATCTAGTATGTGAATTTTTAATATTTTTTGGTTTCAAATGAAAGCTGGAAATCTCCCCTTTACATCTATGTAAAATATAAATTGATGAGATACAAAATAAAGGTGTAGTCCATGATTAAGCTATGTCTTATCGCTATGTCTTATTGTGTTGCTCAGATGTAACACATGTTTAGGACACCACACAGTCTGCTTAATAAAAATCTAAGCAGAATTAAATAATTTGATACTTAGAAGCATATTAATCATGGCATATTCCTGGTGATTATGCATCAGATGCATAATCACAGTGAATTATTTATTATGCATATATATATTGGTATGCACAAAATATATCTAAATGATGTACAACAGTGTCACTACCATATTTGTGAACCTGCACTTTAATCCTATATAAAATTCGACCTTCGTAATTGAACCGGTGGTCAAACGGGTACTATAACCACCATGGCCCAAACAAGGTAAGCTCTCCAATCTAGTTATTGTCAGAGTTTAAAAAAAAACTAGTTCACTTTTTGATTTTGATCTTATACAAATTAAGGATTATGTTAAAATGTCCTGTGTAACATGGCAATTAAGGACACATCCAGAACATCACTTTATTATACAAAAAACATTTAAGCAAGATTTCTTTGTATTACAGTTAAGCAAACAAAAGTATGTCTTACAAGAAAAAAATTGAAGCAAAGTTTAAAAAAAAGTTTGTGTCAATTTTGATATAAATGTGTAAATCTTTACATTTTCACAAAATCACATAAACATACTTTTGATACACATTCTAGGATATATTAAAGGGAGTAGATTAAATACATATAGCATTGCTAACATACTGAATAGACAGAGGCAACAATCATTATTTGACTTGCTATTAAAAAAAGAAAGCATTAATAATGTCCATCATAACATGGACACCAAATATCTGCTAGCCAACTTTAGAGAACGACCCATGTATATATATATGATAACTTTCATAAATGCATTCATATTGGTATGAGTAGAGTAATCTTGTGCGGAACCCCTTGAGCCATTGGCCCCTGTTCATGGTGGCTTTATAGCGTTGTCCTACTAGGTGACTGGGTTGCTGGCCCCATGGTCCAACATCCCACTCAGTTACATTCTTTGATACTGAGGAAACCAGTCCTTGCCATATCCTATTAAATGCAGAGTGCTGGTATAGTATCAATTGTAGGTACCAATTTTGTATGTCAGTGGTTTAACTCTATCGGGTTTTCGAAGAATGGCTTTGACAAATATTTGAATATAAAAGGCAAACTTATTAATATAATAGAATTTGGGATTTGTCGTGTGTTTCAAAAAAGAATGTGTCCATTATTTTGTATTTTTTTTACATTACAATTCATACATAATTCTGAAATGGTCAAATGACAAAAAATTGATCAGATCAGAGGCAATTTTGAAGTGACCAAATTTGTGTCAAATGCAGCAAAATTTAACTCACACAATAGAAGCACAATCACAAGGGGCAATACGGCGCAGTTTTGTGTTGGGAAATCTGAAATCTGTTTAAGTAGTATTACCCTATCTGTTTTTCTTAGGGCAGTACTTGGCTGTCAGGTAGGAAGGGTGTACATACCAGATCCTCCGAATAGTTTATGATGCGAATGACGTATTCGCCTTTCTGGTAGCCAGCGTCAGCATACTTTTTGGGTGCAACAGGGGCGGCGGTCTTGCGCAGGTCTGGGGAGAGAAAAACACCACAGAGTTAAACACATGAAGGGGAAACAAGCAAAAGCGCTTTATAGTTTCATGGTCCCCGAGGCGAAGGCCACCGTCAGGGCCGCCCTCCACATGGCATGAAGGGTGAACGGTGGGCGGCCTCCGCGCGCCAGTTGGACCTCGTGCACCTCCTGACCAGGTATGGAATACCCACACCAGTACGCCGCCTGGTGGCGGGGCGGGGGATGCCGTGCGCGCGGGGGGAGGGGAAGGGGCCGTGCCGACCCGCGTGCTCCGCAATGACCCCGAATGAGCTTTCGCTCATTCAACACAATTAATTGTTAGAGTCTCTGGTAATTTGTGGTTTATTGGTTATCTAGTTGCACTCGTATTATTGGGTAAGTAGTTGTTAGATAGTGTCGGCAAGTATTGTTGGTTAAGTAGTTACTATGGATTTTCAGTCATATTGTTGGGTAAGTAATTGTTAGTGTCGGCTAATATCGTTGGGGAAGTAGTTGCTATGTCGTCTCAGTCATACGATTGGGTAAGTACAGTAAAACATCTCTAACCGACCACCTCCACAGATCGACCACTCCCCTATACAGATCGCTTTATTTGGGTCCCAACACTACGATTGTAACCATATTCTAACCCCTTAAACCGACCACTTTCCTGAATGGACCACTTAAGTCAGTCCCAAGGTCGGTCGACTTGAAGAGGTTTTGGTATAGTCGTTATCTAGTTTTAGTCATATTGTTGGGTATGTAGTTGTAATTGTTGGTCTCTGCCGTATTGTTGGATAACTAATTCTTATCTAGCCTCAGCTACAGTATTGGGTAAGTAATAATTAGATAATGTCAATTGTAATGTTGGGTAATTAATTACTTGTAGTTGTGAAGTTGACCAAATACAGACATGCTGAGTCTTTATCCCCACGTCACTGAATTCTTGCACATGAGCTATGCCTGGTTGGCAGAAGAAACTAATAAACATAATCAGTTGTACTTGAAGCTGGCTTATGGTCTTGGTTCTTTGCTTTTTATTTATATATTTATTAATTTCTTTGTTTATGTATTTAATTATTATTCACACTGCTTTGGACAGGCACACCAATAACAAAAACACAGCAAACTGAGATTCACTATATTCAGTGTTTTCCATTTTGCCTGCCTATCACATTCTATCAAAAACATGTTTTTCCCGATCTGGTGTTTTTTTTTGATGTGCCAGTAATACAATTAAAATTAAGTACATAAATATATAGAAAAATGTTATTGGGAATTCATCAGTTAGCTTATTTAATACTGTTTACATTTCTTTCCTGTTGTTGTCTTTCGGTATTATCACAAATTGCTTGGAGTTGGATCCCAGTTGGAATACTATTGGTTTTATTTATCCATTTCTTTTCACAACTTTGGAAGTTATTTACATAATAGATGTCTAGTATATGCGCTTAGCTTGGTTGGCAGAAATAACCGATAGGGCCAAGGAAAGGTTATAAACTGCATAAATAAAAAGACATAACTGCATTGGTCAGTCATAGGCATTGACAAAAACCTGAGCTGAAATTCAATGCATTTGACACTTTTCCTCCAGTTTCATCTATTTTCAATTCCAACCAGTGTTCCACAACTCATTCATCAAAGGCTGTTGTATGTGCTGTCCTGTCTGTGGAAAAGTGCATATAAAAGATCCCTTGCTGCTTATCGGAAAGAGTAGCCTATGTGGTGGTAGCCGATTTCCTCCAAAGAAATGTGTCAGAATGACCATATGTTTGACGTCCAATAGCTGATGATAAAAACCAATGTGCTCTAGAGGCGTCGTTAAATAAAACACGCTTTACTTTAACTGCTTAATACTACAGAAGAGACAAGCCGAACACTCACATTTGTTCTCTATGATTGTGCACAGCACATGCTGCTTATGGACCCTTTGGCGTCGAAGGATGGGCATGTGCATGACACTGGGTGGTGGGGCGGCCATGTTATCACGAGTCGTTATAAATTTACGGGGCTTCCTGAATCCGATTTTGGAGACCGTGCGGACTCTGATGGGGACGTAGATGGGGGCGACGCGATGGCCCCTGCTGCAGCGCAGGCGGGACAGGCACTGTCTCAGGTGGCGCCATCCCCGCACAAGCAGGCAGGGGGTCCTGCAGGAAGGGCACCATGTTAGCGGTTGGGCTTTGCAATTGAAGAGTTCAGGCGCAAAACCGAATAAACGCCAGTCCAAAAGTGTAAGTAAAATGTTTACATGAAGTTTATTTTAATTCTTATTAATTCCAATTTGCTTGTGATGAAAAAGGTCATGGAGCAATTAACAAAAAGCAGGAAATGTAAAGAAATGAACGTTTTGAAGGTTTGACTCCAATGTTCACCTCAATTTTTGGATTGGCGTTCACGGGGTTCTGCATGTGAATTCCTCAATTTATTTAAGGGGAACATATTACATGACGAAACATCCTTGTGACATATGGAAGTGTCACGAGACAATCATGCCATCGTAAGCTGTTGCTATTTTACTAGTTGAAAATATATCACGAAATATTCCAGTGGTCTGTGGAAGTATTGGGAGACCAATATGTGACCATAAGTTATATATTAAATTCAATTCAATACTTTATTTCAGTCTCAGCATTATGGCAGTTATATGAATTGGTCCATAATAGGTACATATGAAAATAAATGTGAATAACATACAAGTAATAGCATGAATACTACAGTAGGTGAAGTAATAACCTCATAATGTCATTGCATGCTACATGCAGTTTTCTAATGCTACACATTCTTTAGTCCCACCAAATCTTGGCAGTACACAAGGGAGTACAGAAAGTCCTAAATAGATTGGCCGTAAGATCATCTGTACACACATGAAATTGTATATGCTACATGCAGTTTTCTAATGCGCTTGTCTGATGCACATATATATATATATATGTGTGTGTGCATCAGACAAGCGGAAAACCCCACATGACATGGTTTTTAAATGGGAAGGGAACAATCCGGTGTCATGAGGTCAGGATGCAATCATAAGTTGTTTTGGGTTGTGTCTTTTGAGGGTATTTCTTTCACCTGACATAGGATACATATGATATATAACTGCTACCACAGTTAAAGGTACAGTTTTAATCATCTTTATCAGTGTTATATTAATATAACCAGCATGAAACCTTTCGGTGTGGTGGGAGGGAGGGAGAATGGGTGGTGGGTTAGTTAGTGTTAGTTAGCTGCTAACTGGTGACAAAGCACCCTGGTTTTTATGGAAGTGTGACAAGACGCAACTGCAAGTGGCAGGCCGTCAAGTGAGGCAGTACGTAAAAAAAATGAAAATAGGGATTTCTTTATCACAAAAATAGGGATAAAATAGAGATTTTCTCCACAAAATAACCAACACGCTTTACTTTAACTGCTTAATACTATAGAAGAGACAAATAGCAGGAAATGTCCATAATAGGTATGGTCAGTCATAGGCATTGACAACAACCTGAGCTTGTCTTATATATATATATATATATATATATATAAATATATATATATATTTTACCTCGGTATACAGCCTCAGGCTAGCCTCAGGCTAGGGAGAGGTAAGCACATCCGGT
>JASIRB010000021.1:0-20836 GCA_030323885.1 Branchipolynoe longqiensis | reverse complement strand
GTGTCGTGTTGTCGTTAAGCTGTCGTTAAGCTGTCGCCGCGGCCATTTGGCCGTTTTGGCCGTTGGCCATTGGGTCTATAAACCTGGATGAGCTTCTCTCTGCAGAGCAGCTCAGCTCTTCACAGCGGACACATCTCCAGCAGACACATCTATCTCCAGCAGACACATCTCCAGCAGACACATTTCCAGCAGACACATCTATCTCCAGCAGACACATCTCCTGCAGACACATCTCCAGCAGACACATCTCCAGCAGACACATCTATCTCCAGCAGACACATCTCCAACAGACACATCTATCTCCAGCAGACACATCTATCTCCAGCATACACATCCAGCAGACACATCTCCAGCAGACACATCATGCAGGACTCTCTGGATTCTCAGCCGGCTGCTCTGAAGTATGAGCATGACACAAATGTGCTGTTGCTCAACTATATACAGAGACGGAAGAGAAAGCGGGCTGCGAAGCGAATGTGGGTGCGCAAATGGATTGCGAGGTGGCCGGAATTTGGGCTGTACGACCAGCTTCTTGTCGAGCTTAGGAGCGAGGACGTTGCTTCCTTCGTAAACTTTCTGCGGATGCCTCCGCAGATGTTTGACGAAATCTTAGCACGATTGGGTCCTCGTATCACGAAAAGATACACGACCTACAGGAAGCCGCTCGAGCCTGGCCTGAAGCTGGCGCTAACACTGCGGCACCTAGCGTCCGGCACCAAGTATGCATCGATGAAGTTCGGGTGGAGGGTGCCGCACAACACCCAATCTCTGGTCGTGCGTGAGGTGTGCACGGCTATCGTCACTGAGTACATCGATGAGGTGATGATCTGCCCCACCACTCCGGAAGGATGGCGTGCCATCTCCGACCTGTTTTTGGAAAAGTGGAACTTCCCCCATACCTGCGGAGCGCTCGATGGGAAGCATGTGGCCTGCCGGTGTCCCCCAAACAGTGGATCCCTGTATCATAACTACAAGGGATTCTATTCAATAGTTCTGATGGCACTGGTGGATGCGGACTATAAGTTTATCTGGGCGGACATTGGAGGCACAGGCTCGGCATCGGATGCGCAGGTGTACAATGCGTCCGACCTGAAAGCCAGGATTGACGATGAGACGATAGGCTTTCCGGAAGCCGAGGCTTTGGTGGACGGTCAGACGCGCATACCGTACTACATCATCGCTGACGATGCCTTCGCCCTGCGCCCGAGCTTGATGAAACCCTACAGCAGGAGGGGTCTGGGGCATGAGGAGCGCATATATAACTACCGTCTCTCCCGGGCTAGGCGAGTAGTTGAAAACGCCTTCAGGATCCTGGCAAACCGATTTCAGGTTCTGCTGAGCACGATGGAGCACCGCCCCTCCACCGTGAAGCTCATCGTGACAACGTGCATGGTTCTGCACAACCTCATGCGGATCCGTTACCCGGCTCTCCAAAACCAGCACATAGACCGCCCGGAGAATAGCGCCACCGAATTCGCCGCTGGAAGCTGGAGGGAGGGGGCAAGCCTGCCGGAGATCGGCCGGCAAGGAGCTTCCCAGAACACCAGCTCCAAAGGAGGAAAACAGCAACGTGAAGTCATCAGAGACTGGGTGAACTCACCAGCGGGTGCTGTCGAATGGCAGGACAAAATGATATAATCTGCCAGACTTTTACATATCTGTAGTTATTTTGACTGTATATATTGTTGATTATGTGTGAATTGCTGTATGCCTGTACATATTGACACTTCATTTTTATGTCTTGTAAATAAAAAGAAAATTGTATACTAGCTTTTGGTCTTTGAGTATGTTTATGTGTCAGTAAGCCAATAAGTCAATATGTGGGAGTTGATCTATACTAAAAGACATTATGTGGGGGTTTACCTAAACTGTAAGATATTATGTGGGAGTTTACCTATATGGTATGACAGTAAGACATTAAATGTGGGAAAGTATGTAAGTCTTTTATTACGGTAAGGTACAAGTACAGGCATACATCAATACAGAGGCACAATATCGGCAAGCATCAACACTGTCACTTTTATTAAGGTACGGTATAATTACAGGCATACATAACTTCAAAAATACTTAGCAAAAATAATTAGCAAAAATACCGAGGCGCAATATCGGCAAGCATCAACACTGTCACTTTTATTAAGGTAAGGTAAGGTATAATTACAGTGCATACATAAATTCAAAAATACATATAAAAAATAATTAGCAAAAATACCAAGGCGCAATATCGGCAAGCATCAACACGGTCACTTTGGTGAAGTGGGTGGGGGGGGGTCCAGGTCGCCGGCATCCTGGGCGGCACCCTGGGCGGCCCCATATAAGTCCGCCCCACTGAGGTTGGATAAGCTAGAGATGGCAGACAGGCCCGATAAATTTAGAAGTCCTTCTGGTGTCCCGGATCCACGTGGGGTGCTTGCACTCTGGTTCACCATCCAGCCCGCAGATGCGCTACTAGGCTGTGCTGTGCGAGACATGGCTCCAGGCATCCTGAATGTTCCGGGGGCCGTTCCCTCGAGCTGCGGTAGCAGCGGCCCGGCGGGCAACTGGACAGGCGGCAGGTGGGCAGGTGGCAGGTGGGCAGGCGGCAGGTGGGCAGGCGGCAGGTGGGCAGGCGGCAGGTGGGCAGGCGGCAGGTGGGCAGGCGGCAGGTGGGCAGGCGGCAGGTGGGCAGGCGGCAGGTGGGCAGGCGGCAGGTGGGCAGGCTGCTGCATATACTGCTGCATGTACGCGGAACTTTGTGACGCCCATGGCGTCCCGGTGGGTGGTTGGTGCCGCCACATGTGTGGGGGGGGCTGGTAGGCGTCTGTCGACTGGTATGAGACCTCAGGTGGGGACGACGAGGAGTAGATGGGTGCCGCAGAGGGGGGCCGCGCCACCACACACCTGGTGACTGCAGGGCCATCGACCTGTGACAGGGCCGGCCCCGAGATCACAGTCCCGTCCTCCGCAACCTCGGACGCTATCACCTGCTCCAGCAGATGGTTCATGGCCGGCCGCGTGAAGTTATACTTGCCCGGCGTCATCGCCAGGATACAGTCCTTCACATAATGAGCGAAGGATGTCTGAGGTGTTTGGGAACTGAGCGCTTCCAACATCCCGCCCGAGACCTCGACGCGTTGTTGCAGGGTCTGTAGCAGTTCCTCGTCCGTCGTCTTCCCCTGCTTGCCCTTACGTCGCCGGTCGGGAGGGTCGTCCCCGATCTGCTGCTCAGCGCACGCAGCCTCCGCAGCCCCCAGATCGCCTTGCACTGCGTCTACCACGGCCAGCACCTGCAAGACAAAATAATAATAATAATAAATGAATGCATACAACAAGGCATGAAGTTTTGGTTATCCACAAAAAGAAATACAATAAATAAAAGATTTTGATAAATCACTACTTAAATACAAAAATTAGCAAAAATTAGCAAAAATTAGCACTGAATTTTGCAACAATTAGCACTGAATGCAAATTAAAGAAATATAATACTTACACTTCTGCAGGGTTCCGCTCGGTGTCGGACGAAGGAGCGGAGGAAGCCAAACTGGTCGTAGATCCACTGCTCCCTCTCTGTCCACTCGGGCGCGCCATCTCCACTTTTCTTGCGGAGAAGCCTCGTGTGGCAGTCACACATGGATTTGAACCACCCTTGGAGATGTGTGGACGTTATCCCCATCTTCTGGGCCTGCTCCTCCCAAATCCTGGCCTTTTTGTCCGTCCGGTGATAATCAGTCATCTTGACGTTCCATAACATCGGCGTCTCGAGCAGAAACTCGAGGAGGACCTCCTCCTCGTCCGGACGCAGGGTGCTGTCACTCGGCAACAACCTCTTCTGTCCTTTACCTCGGCCTCTGCCACTACCACTGCCTTTGTCTGCCAGACTGCGTGAGGCGTAAGAGGTGGAGGCTGTAGATGATGCATGGGAATGACCCGAACCAGGAGACCGCGTGTCCATAATCTCGTCTGTGTCCGAGACCATCGCAGACGGCGGAGATGGTGGTGATGGTGGTGATGGTAGTGCTGGAGGTGCAGGTGCACGTGGTGAACACAGCATGTTGCTGCTGGCCCTGGCCCTCCCTCTTCCCCTTCCCCTCCCATACCGGGGGGTAGAGCAGGAGCTGCAGCTGGAGCTTGTAGGTGAGGTCTGCTTTCCTGGCATGCTGGAGAAGTTGTGAGGAGACAGCAAGACAGACAACATATATATACCCAGGCATGTGTTTGTGGAGGCTGTGTGTGTTTGTGGAAGAATTGAAGCCCTAGTCGGAAGCCCCATCCTGTCGCGGCGCTGTCACGGCGCTGTCGCGGCGCTGCCGCGGCGCTGTCGCGGCGCTGTCGTGGCGCTGTCGTGGCGCTGTCGCGGCGCTGTCGCGGCGCTGTCGCGGCGCTCTCGCGGCGCTGTCGCGGCGCTCTCGCGGAGCTGTCGTGGCACTGTCGCGGTGCTGTCGCGGCGCTGTCGCGGCGCTGTCGCGGCGCTGTCGCGGCATTGTCGCGGCGCTGTCGCGGCGCTTTCGCGGCGCTGTCGCGGCGCTGTCGCGGCGCTGTCGCGGTGCTGTCGCGGCGCTGTCGCGGCACTGTCGCGGCGCTGTCGTGGCGCTGTCGCCACGCTGTCGCCACGCTGTCGCCACGCTGTCGCCACGCTGTCGCCACGCTGTCGTCATCCGCTCATCAGAGAGTCGGAGATGTCTACCGCTATCACCACCCTCAACGGTCCACTTGTCGCCCGGCAGTCGTCCGGCTGTCATTACGTTGTCGTTATGCTGTCGCTACGCTGTCGCTATGCTGTCGCTACGCTGACGCTACGGTGTCGTTCACGTTTGTCTTCACGGGTCGTCAGAGTGTCGCGGCACTGTCGCGGTACTGTCGCGGCACTGTCGCGGCACTGTCGTCCGCTTGTCGTCCAACTTGGCCCGAATTTGCATATGTCGTTGGGTTTAAAAAAAATCCAAGTCGCTGGGCTGTTGTCGCCGCTTGTCGTCGTAGTGTGACAGCTACATAACAAAAACCATTAGCTCAGTTCTGTCGGCATGGACCTGGGCGTGCGTGGTGTTGATGACGCTAGGTGTGGAGAAAACATTCCGTTGTTCTCCCTCTGGCTGGCTCCCTCTGGCTGGCTGGCTCCCACCCGCTCACTCCCTCCCTCTCGCTCCCTCCATCTCGCTCCCTCCCTCTCGCTCCCTCCCTCTCTCTCGCTCCCTCCCTCTCGCTCCCTCCCTCTCTCTCGCCCCCTCCATCTCGCTCCCTCCCTCTCACTCCCTCCCTCTCTCTAGCTCCCTCCCTCTCCCTCCCTCCCTCTTTCTCCCTCCCTCCCGCTCGCT
This sequence comes from Branchipolynoe longqiensis, assembly GCA_030323885.1. Classification (NCBI taxonomy): domain Eukaryota; kingdom Metazoa; phylum Annelida; class Polychaeta; order Phyllodocida; family Polynoidae; genus Branchipolynoe; species Branchipolynoe longqiensis. Next base: position 15,548 of record JASIRB010000021.1, on the reverse strand, counting down.
CCCTCCCTCCCTCTCGCTCCCTCTCGCTCCCTCTCGCTCCCTCTCGCTCCCTCTCGCTCCCTCCGTCCTCCTCTCCTCCCTCCACCCTCTCCCCTCTCCCTCCCTCCTCCCCCCGCCATCTCCCCTCCCTCTCGCTCCCTCCCTCTCACTCGCTCCCCCTCTCGCTCCCTCCCTCCCTCCCGCTCCCTCACCCCTCCCTCTCCCCCTCCCTCTCGCTCCCTCCCTCTTGCTCCATCTTGCTTCCACTTGCTCCGTCCCTCTCCCTCTCGCTCCCACTCGCTTCCTCCCCCTCCCACTAGCTCCCACTCGCTTCCTCTCATTCCCTCTCCCTCCCTCTCGCTTTGGAATGGGGTGCCTCGTATGTATATGCCTATGTTGGTTTGTTTGTTTTTGTTGTGTCTCATAGCAACATCTAAGGTCATATCAGGATATGGGAGAGTGTGCACTCAAGGTGAATTTATAGTGCTGTTAATCCTAGAATCATATTAATCAAATGACTCTGCAAACCAACTCAATGCGCCGAGAAAAGAAATAGTTATTAATATGAATGATTATCCCGTAACCCAAAAGAAAATGCCATGAATTCAAACGAAACTTCACACAAGGAAAATCATTCGCTTCACTCGGATGTGGATCAAATTTAAATAAAAGTAATATGAGAGAAACCTTAAACCACTGCATGTTGCCGCTTTAAGCAGACGTCAGCAAATCTCTAAATAGATAAGCACCTGGCATTCTTTGAAGTAACCTCAGTGAAATCATTGGTCCCCCATCGAGGACTGAAGCTGCGACTCAGCATTCTGGTGGCAGCGTCAGCTTACACACTGGTGGGGTGGGATTGCTACCCGTTGCAGCCCTATCGATCCCTCGATCCTCTAAATTCACTTTGCCTCGATAAGCACATGCATCTTTGTGACTCCGCTTCATTTATTGTTCTTTGCCTATTTCCATCTCCCCCTCCCCCTCTCCCCTCTCTGCTCCTCCCCTCTCTCCCTCTGTCTCAATATCTGCTCCTTCTCGCCCTCTGTCCCTCTCCCTCTATCGTTATCTCCCTCTTTCGTTCTCTCCCTGTCTCCCCTGTCTCAATCTACTCCCCCTATATATCCCTCCTTCTCTCAATATCTCCCTCTCTGCCATCTGAATCTCCTCTCCCTCCCTCGCCCTCTCTTTCCCGCCATCTACCTCTATTGTTCTTTCCATCTCTCCCGCTCCTTCCATCTCTCTCTACTGTTCTCTCAATCTCTCATTCTCTCCTCTCCCTCTCTTTCCCGTCATCTACCTCTATTGTTCTTTCCCCCTCTCCCCCTCCATCCATCTCTCTCTATTGTTCTCTCAATCTCTCATTCTCTCCTCTCCCTCTCTTTCCCGTCATCTACCTCTATTGTTCTCTCCCTCACTCACTCTCTCTCAATCGCCGCTTCCTCTCCTCCTCTATCTCCTCCTTCCTTCCTCCCTCACTCCCACTCCCCCTCCACACTCATACTCTTCCTTCTATTGGTACCGAACAGTGTGGGGCTTCCATCCATTTGCAGAGACGCCGTGATGTGTGCAGCGCAGCGTATGTGGCTTCGGCTGAGCGTCCATGAGGAATAATGAATAGCGTAATCAAGGCACCAGGGAGCTGCAGAATACCTTATTAAAGGTACTGGGATTAGCACTTGTAACGCTGCCTCCACATCTGGCTTCGCGTTAATCCCACTGCGCATGCCCACTTGAAGCCGAGTAGGGGGAAGGAGGGAGTCTACTCTAACAACACATCGCCATTGCCGCCCTGTCCTTTTTGACATCCATTGATTACAGCTACAGAGTCTAAGGAAAGCATCAGCTATCCAAAATCAAAACACTTTGCTAGGTTTGCTCCTAAGTAGACAACTTATATAACGGCGTTGCTGAATAGAGGTGATATTGAGCAAATTCATAGAAGATGTCACAACTGAAGCCAATGAGGGTTAGTATGTTGTTGTTGTTTTGGGGGAGTTTTCAGTCGCGTGGGCACGCTGTAGGTTGCAAATCTGCAGCACTGTATAGATGCCTTTCAATGTTTTTAAACATTGTGTATGTGCGCGCAGCTTGGCTGCAGAACGAAGGCACACTGCATTTGAGTTTGCCGATACGTGCAATGCAAAACATCAGTTTTATTCAAAAGTAATAAAAATGCAAAACCCTAACCTCATAAATTTAATATAATTTCTTTGGTAAACATGTTTTCTGTATGTGCTCTAACCAGTTTTTTTCTAGGTTGTGTAGTTTTAGAGATATTTCACTTTTTCTGTATGAAGATTGCTCACGGCCATTGACAATGCATTGTGTTTGTCAATAAGTGCAGTGCAAAAGTCTATTTTATTCAAAATTAATAGAAATGCAGAACCCTAACCGTATAAATTTAATATAATCTGTTCATTGAATATGTTTTCTATATGTGTTCCAAACGGTTTGTTTCTAGGTGGTGTAGTTTTAGCGATATTTAACTTTTTCTGTATGAAGATTGCTCATGGCCATTGACAATGTATTGAGTTTGCCGATACACACAGTGCAAAACGTCAATTGTATTCAAAATTAATAGAAATGCAGAATCCTAACCATAAAAATTTAATATAATCTTTTTGTTCATATGTTTTCTATATGTGTACCAATCAGTTTGTTTCTAAATTGTGTAGTTTTAGAGATATTTCACATTTTCTGTATGAAGATTTGTCACAACCATTCAGTTTGCAGCGTGACCCTGTGTTGTCCTGCAGCCAAGCTGCCCGCGCACTGACCTAAATACCTATGCCGACCTCACATGAAATAGGTATTTGGGCACTGCTGAAAGCGGTTCCATGTGGGTTAATAGGTCAATGCACATGCATGCCAAAATGAAGTTGGTCAGTGCTCAATTCAAATAGGTACAAAGTTAAGCCTTTTCAAGCAGAAATAATGTAGTCTTTAGAGAAAATAACTTTTCAAGTCAATGTTAATTAGGTGTGTGCTTAGCATATGACGTGACGTGCAAGGTCTTGGCTGATTTACTTAGAAATGTTGCCTTTTGTTATAAGCGACGGGATGGCCAAATGAGTTGAGCGTCCGTCTCCCGTTCTGGTAGATCTTGGGAACGTGGGTTCGAACCCTGGTCGAATCAAACCAGTGAGTTAAAATGTTATACTTGTCACTGCCTGGCCTTGCACTCGTCTTTCATAGGATAGGGCAAGGAGCAGTGGAATGAGGAAGACCCATCATCCACGATTGAAATTTCCCCTGCTTAATCAACTAATCTACCAAAGAAAAATTAACGGTGGGGTCTTGCAGTACTCTGATCCTCAAAAGCTACTTGGTGCAAATGGGGATAATTATAGGAAAATAACCTATTTTAGGCTTCATATTTGACCCTTTGATTTTTTTATTTTTGTTGGTAGGGGTGGGGCGGGGGGTTGACTGTCCGGGGTGAGCTGTGTTTTGGGGGCGGTCTTTCCTCTCGCATAGTTAGTGGGTGCGGGATGAAATGGGTTGGTGCGGGGATATCAGTAGGATGTGAGGGTAGCTGGGAGGAGGAGGTGGGCGCCTGGGAGAGGATGGTGTCTGTGAGTGGGTGGAGGTGGGGATGGGTGTTGGGGGGGGGGCGGTGAGGGGGGGATTTCGCCTTATCCTCGCCGCCGGCCTGACCGATACTGGCTAAGTGCAAGGCACGTGGTCACTAGAGGCCCCACTTATCAATAAATCACCGCGGTAAGTAGCACAATAATCGACGCAAAATTAGAAAACAAATAGGTAAACATATAAAAGTAGCTATATATGCGTATATATCTAACTTATCTATTGGAATTAATTATGTTATATATAGTTAGAAATTAATGGTATTAAAATGTAAAGATTGGCCTATTGGGAGTTAGTTAAGCAGTGCGGTGAGCTTTCGCTGAAAGTATCAGTGAGTTGTTAGTAAATGAATAGGCACCGGAGAGCAGCTCATCCCTCAGACCTAATGGGGGCGTGGGTCAGTGGGTCGAGGTCGGCGACTGGTCAAGCGAGCGGTGTATGTTGGATATAGCATCGGGCGTGTGTGGAGGTGGGGGGGGGGGGTTAGGCAGGGGCAGGGGGGGGGGGATTATTCATTAGCGTGCAGCCTTATGACGCGTAAATAAACTTGCCAGGAATGGCATCATAATCAACATCACGACTATGTGATGTGATAAGCCAATTCCGTAGTCTTATCTCAGGTACTTATTGTGATGCATGGCAGGCGTGGTCTATACATTCGATGGCTGCATTCCACCCGCTTCGCACTTGTTACTTGTTACTTGTGTATGCCTTTATGTTGTAGTTTATTAGCCAATATTTTTGCGATAAATGTTGCGTCCGCTTAACCAGGGATTTGCCGGAAGTTTCGGTGTTATTTTTGTTTGCGTAGTGGCATATCTATAATAAAGATATATATGTATATATATATGATGCATAACGCATTATACAAGTATAAATTCTAGGGGAACATATATACTTTGCTGCTTCCTCCACTGGCGCATTGGTGGAGTGGCCCCCCTAGCTGTCGGGGAGTTTTATACGGGTGCCCACCCCCCCTTCGCGCACACACATATTATATTATTATGTATATATTAGGAACATATATGCCATTTTCAAACAGTATAGTTTATTACCTGAGTTATATATTAAGCATATGTATGTTTGTCTTTTTCGTCATTCATGAAATTAGTAGTCAATCAATCACTCATCTGACATTACCACCTGATACAAATTTGCTTAATCCAATGGTTTCGCGTTTCTGTCATTCTCAGAGAGAAATATGTCATGGGGGTGATGATAATGGAAAATATTGCGCTTAAAGCGAGACTCGAACCCACATCTCTTTGCACTCCGGGCCTGTGTGCTAACCATTACCTAACCTAGGCTTCCTGATGTCACCACACTATCTAGCTATGTGGATCCTTGCCTAATGTGACTGTATTGGTATTTCGGTCCAATACAGTCACAATAAAGACAAAGGTGAAACGACCTCCGTCAAGAATACTGGGGAAAGTAAACAAGGTCGACTTAAAGTTGAAAAAGCACACAACACTGAAAAGCACCTGTCAATAATACTGAAAAGTAACCAAGGTCGACTTAAAGTTGGAAAAGCACACAAGACTGGAAAGCACTTGTCAATAATACTGAAAAATAAACAACATCGACTTAAAGTTGCCAAACCCGATAGTTTTGATGAACTACCATATCCTTAGAATTAGATAAATATATGATATTGAACGTAATTGGTTTGAAATGCTTACTTTGGAAATTGTTGAATAGAAAAGAGATAACTTAAAATTGATGTGAATACCGAAATTGTGGTTGGTGTATTTACCAGTCTAGCACCCTGGCAGCATAATAATATAATAGTCTGGTAGAGGAACAGCAAACTGCAATGAATGTTTAATGGGTACAACATTAGCCACATTGAGTAGCTGAGATACAATATAGGTGCCCTTTCTAGTGTTGACAATTTCTGCTGATTACGCAACCTTCAAGTTGGTGTTTGATTTGTGGGGCTTTGCATCATAATAACAGCTATGTCATATCAGGATGGAGGCATCCTTATAGTTATATCAATGCAAACTCATGAGGACATTATAGTGCTGCCTGACTGGAAGATTTAGCTCCTGGCACCATGACTCACTATCCCCACTAAGTCAAATAGTCCGGCGGCACGGAAGACCCCCCTCGGGAAGGGCGTGAGTTCGAAACATGGCTCGAGTCAAACCGATGATTTACGACATTGATACTTGTCGCAACATAGCTAGGCACTCGGCCTACGTCCTAGTAATACTAGATGTGGTTACCTCGGTATCAGGATAGTGTGACTGAATGCAAAATAGGTTCATGATGCTGGCGGCCTGGTTTCCCCACTGCACTGCCACAACGCACAAGTCGGTACCCAGCTTGATATGACCATTGATGTTGCTAGGATGTAAAACCCCAACAAACAATCAGCAACATACAGTCACGCAATGGACACATGAGTAAAGCATTCACCTCCCCGTGTTGGTAGGTCGTGGGATCCGGATACCCAGGTTCGAACCCTGGCCGAGTCAAACCAGTGATTTAAAGACTGATACCTAGCCTGGCGTTCAGCATTGCTAGGCACACTCCTATACAACCTAAAACTGCCCGTTTCGCGCTTTCGCGATTACGTTTCGCGATCAAGTGAACAAAAGAAAATCAGGTTCAGCGTTCTTTCATTCAGTGAGGTAAGAACAAAAATATTCCAAATTTCTATGCATCTGCCTACCAATGGAATGAGTTTGAAGAGACGTAGTGGTCATAAAAAGTTTGCAACGTCAATGCAGGAAGTTACAATAAATGCAAGCAATTTAGAATAAATGCAACAAAGTCACAATAACAGCAAGAAAGTTACAAGAAATGTACTTGGTGCTAGCGTACGTCGGTGCCAATTTGCGGCCACCGGCGCATTTCCCACCTTTGTTGACAAAGTGCGTCAATGCTATCGGAAAAACGTGCCTACCTGACTGTCCGACTTCAGCTGTGATCTCCGCCAATGCAGCTATCTTCTTGACCCGGTTAGAATATTCTGCACATGACACATCGAATAAGCAGGGCCGAGTCTGCCACATCTCTACCATCCTTCCCTCCGCTTCGCCCGTCCAGTCCACCACTTTTTTACATTGTGTATGGACAAAGTCACATGACCCTTTCTGGCCCTGCAATTGGCTGGCAGCTAAAACCCGGACGCGACCGGTCGGTGGCTACCACACATATACCCTATACAATACGACTGACCGCTCACATATACCGATTCTCGAACGGCCCGATTGGTTTTTCAAATACCTTGCGATTCGAGTTTTAAGCCCTAAAACTGAGTTGTATACGCGAATCGCAAGCGTCTAGTGTGCTAGGGGGTCGCACACCTAACGATTAAAATTCAAACTTAGTCACGAAACGGGCAGTTTTAGATCGTAAATGGGAGGTGTGTGCCAGGCATAAGTCATGGAACAGTGGAAGCTCCCATTGTGGAGCAATTGTATGCTTTGGATATTGTCCCTCCAAGTCAGTGAAGAAAGTTCCTTGTTGACTATCTATAGTTGTAGATATTAGCGGTTATGCAAAGTAAAGCTAATATAGTAATATTCCATGTTCGCAGTATGTGGTATGTGGTATGCAAATGTGAATGTGACAAAAATGCATTCGCTCTCGCATTCGCTCTCGCATTCGCTCTCGCATCCGCTCTCGCATTCGCTCTCGCATTCGCTCTCGCATTCGCTCTCGCATTCGCTCTCGCATTCGCTCTCGCATTCGCTCTCGCATTCGCTCTCGCATTCGCTCTCGCATTCGCTCTCGCATTCGCTCTCGCATTCGCTCTCGCATTCGCTCTCGCATTTCGCTCTCGCATTCGCTCTCGCATTCGCTCTCGCTTCGCTCTCGCATTCGCTCTCGCATTCGCTCTCGCATTCGCTCTCGCATTTGCTCTCGCATTCGCTCTCGCATTCGCTCTTGTATTCACTCTCGCATTCACTCTCGCATTTGCTCTCGCATTCGCTCTCACATTCGCTCTCGCATTCGCTCCCGCATTCGCTCTCGCATTCGCTATCGCATTCGCTCTCGCATTCGCTATCGCATTCGCTCTCGCATTCACTCATGCATTCACTCTCGCATTCGCTCTCGCATTCGGTCTTGCATTCGCTCCCACACCCACTCCCACACCCGCGCCTGCTCATGCACGCGCTCCCGCACTTGCTCTCGCACTCGCACTCGATATCGCACTCGCTCTCGCACTCACTCTCGATATCGCACTTGTTCTCGCACTCACTCTCACTCTAGCACTCACTCTCATTCTCGCTCTCGCTCTCACTCTCGCTCTTGCTCTCGCTCTCACATTCGCTCTCGCTCTCGCACTTGCATTCCCGTTCGCATTTGCATTCGCATTTCCATTATGTATGCCACATGCTGCATGCCGCACACCACACACCGCATACTGCATACCGCATACCTCATACCACACACCACACACCACATGTGTGGAATCTCAGCTTAAAGTTGCATAGTCCGATGAAATATCAAATTTTCAAAACCAAACAAATTATCTAGATTTGATTTTACATATCTAACTTAGATACTGATGCACTTATTAAAAATTGTTTCTGCGTAGAAGGCAATCCTGCGTCAATTTAACAGAACCTGTTACTGCAGAAGTCTATGGTGTAAGAATTTTGGCAAGCTTGCCAAAACTAACTTTCCATGTGTGCACCCAAAATATCTCAAAAGTTTACCATTTAAAATAAAAGTAACTTTGAACTAATGTAAAGTAGATACTAGTGATCGATCTAATATATTTATCTCAGAAAAAATACAGAAATTCAAAACGATCGGACGATGCAACGGAATACATACGATGGTAATTTCATTTACCATTCAGGCCGAAAGAAACACAGCATTAAGCTCAGCGGAAGACCAGCTGCCAGCCAGATGTATACACAAACCCACCAGACGCCTGCTATTATAAGGAGCCGGCCACGAAGACACCTCCTAAGTGTATATACACCGATATCACACGCCGGACAGATGGGGGCGATTAGGCGATGTAGGCGATTTGGGAGGGTTAGCCGAGCCTGGGGCACCGACGCTCAACCGATCAAAGCGTACCGCCGCTCCGCCCGCCCCCTCCCTCCCGCCCCCGCCCAGCCGCGCCCGCCCGAGCCTCAGAAAGCTCTTATAGACGTTACAATGAACACACTGATTGACATGGTTTCCTTGCAGTATGTGTGTGTGTGTGTGCTGGTGTGTATGTGGAGGTGGGGATGGGAGTTTCGGAGGGGGGGGGGGTGTATGGACAGTAACATCTCTAGCCGACGACCTCTAGAGATCGACCACTCCCTTATATCGATCGCTTTATTTGGGTCCGAACCATACCTTTGTAATCATATTCTAATTGGCTAAAGCTAAGATTCCTTACACGCGGTATGCGGCATGTGGCATGCGGTATGCGGCATGCGAATGGGAAGATTCCTTCTACACGGTATGCAGCATGCGGCATGCGGCACACGACTGGCTATATTTAAAAAATATAAATAAACAAGTATACTCCATACTGCACTGTATATGGCCTAATATGGCATCTATATCTATGTAACTCTTGGTACGTCACATGGAGGTTCTTACCTTTATAATTACCAAATTATAGATAAGTATTCATATTTTTGTGGCTCTGGTAGCATTTTTACCAACCAGAACCCTCCCTCGCCTTGTGCGTGACCGTTCCGTAATGCTCAGTCGCCTCTCCTAGTGTTAAACTAATGGACACATCATACTCAGGTTTCTATTCACACCCTGGGTGCCGCATGCCGCATGCCGCACCAATCGCTACAGGGACCGATCGAGTTGTCACATTCGCATTCGCATTCGAATTCGCATACCACATGTAAGGGTTGTAGTCCATTGAGTTCAAGGCGTTTCGATTGTTGCTGCATTCGCATTCGCATACCGCATGCCGCATACCGCGTGTAAGGAATCTTAGCTTTAAGCTAAGATTCCTTACACGCAGTATGCGACATGCGGCATGCGGCATGCGGCATGCAGTATGCGAACGGGTTGGGTCAGGTTTCTCTAACACTGGTGTATATGGGCATTCACATTCGCATGCCGCACCAATCGCTACATGGACCGATTCAGTATTCGCATGCCGCATGTCGCATGCCGCATGCCACATACCGCGTGTAAGGAATCACCCCCATTGACTTAGATGCTTTACAATGTTTTGCCGCATTCACATTCGCATTCACATGCCGCATACCACGTGTAATGAATCCTAGCTTTAACCGACCACCTCTCTAAATGGACCACTTGAACTCAAGGTCGGTCGATTTAGACTAGAGAGGTTTTACTGTACATTATATTATACATACACACAAACACACACAAACACACACACATATATATATATATATATATATATATATATATATAATTATATATGTGTATATATATATATATATATATATAGTTTGTTGGTTGTGTTTTATGTCCAAGCAACATCTACGGTAATATCATAATGGGTACGATTTGTGACAGTGTGCACGCGTGGTAACTTTACCGTGCTGCCCCACTGGGAACCCTGGCTCCTGGCATCATGGCCCAATTTCCCACTCAGTCATATTCTCCTGATACTGAGCTAGCCAGCCACTAATCTATTCTAGTAATGCAGAGCGCCGGGCTAAGAAGCAACAAGTATCAATTCGATAAGTCCTTGATTTGACTCGACCCCGAGATTTAGAACTCCTTCCACCCGGAAAGCCTGCGCTCTACCGATCGGCAACCCCGTCCAGTGTAATATATACATATATTGAGGGATATATATATATAAACAGTTGGCCCCAATAAACAGAACAAGATAAGACTGATGTGGTTGAGAAGAAGATATATATTCTCTGGCGGAGATATATTAAATGCCCACCTAAAGTTAAAATTGAATGCGTTAAGGCCAGGCGCAGCTGGCATACAGTGCACAGGGCCGCTCACAGGGGGCGCCACCATGGTCTATGTCATAATAACAGGGTCAGCTAGATAGGATAAGTGCTAACTATTACATAGGGAACTGAAGATCGGTAGTGTCCTTGTTTATATTCCCATAATTGAAAACAGAACGAGACAGGTGATGTATAACGGATTATGCAAGTATAAAGATACGTAAGGGTTAATTATTACTTTATTGTTATACTCCGTAAGACAACACTGTACGGGTGGCTCCACCTACCCTCCTCACCTCCACCGGATGTAGACAAGTGTCAGTCGCACCGGAGGATTTTTTCCGTCGCACCGGAGGATTTGGACAGAACGGACGTGTCACGCTACCCGCTCCCCGCTCCCCGCTCCCCGCTCCCGGCTTGATGCCAGTCTACTACTACTGTTCCCTCTGCGGCGAACACCACCCAGAGGGAGATCTTGAGACTTGCGCTCGCTATCAGCTGGAGAGTGAAGGAGCGGACGGTCAGCACACACGGTTATCAAGGAGAACCTCAGCAGACAGGATGGCCAAATCCAAGCAGGAGTCGGACTCACTGGCTTCCACTATGCAGACGATGTCGATGGAGGACCGCGAGAAATCGGCGAGGGCGGCCGTAGATGCGATGGAGATGGAGGAGAGGGTGGCTGTCCTGGAGGAGAGAAACCGGGTGCCCGCGCTCGGACGAGGTGTGTGGATTCAATCATGCATGCGGGAAGTGTGGCAGTAAGTCACACAAACAGACGAAATGTCAGAGGGACTGACAGACTGAGGGAGACGGCAGACAATCTACGGCAGACCGGAAACCGTCCCGTGAGACTAAGACTGATATAACTAAAGAACCCCATGCTGTCGGTATAATCACCAACCTCGATAAAACTGTGAATGCCTATGTTTGTCATGTTAAGCGTCCTTGCCGTCCCGGCCAGTGCCCTGGTAGGGGCGGGGAGGGTGGTTTAGACGATGTCGGTGGAGCGCATGTGAATATTGAGAACACTAACTGTGGAATTGGCGATGATAAGGCTGTTGAATGTGTCTTTGTTACAGGGGGTGCTGATTACGTCAAAACCGAAATGTGTACTATACCCTATGTGCATGCAAGTAAACAGGCGAATTGCCGGAATGATACTGTCCGCCGAGATGTAAGTGGTAATTCAGTTGAACCAAAAGCAGGTAAAGATTGCTCTAAATACGAAGGCAGTTACGTTAGGTCTCCGGGCCATCACCCAACTATAAGTAGAGGTTCCGGCGAAAGTAAGATACGCAATACACCCTGTGAATATGAAATTACTCAGGCGGATTGCCAAACTGACACTGTACATCACAATGTGAATGGTCATAATATCAATCCCACCATAGATAGTGGGGACACCGGGGAACCCGGACATGCTTCTAATAGTATAAATAAATGTTATGACGAGTGTTTCAGTGAAAGCCGCCACAAGGCGGATAACGGCCACCCGGACGGCGGGCCAACACCAGGCATGAACCCACACGCCCACAAATTGAATTCAACCCGTGAAACTGCTAGCGCTTACAATGTCGGTGCTGATATGGTGGGTACCATCCCCGGTGAGAATATTCCCAATTAACTTCGGCTACGTACAAATGTGCCATCACTGATAATTTTAAAAATAACAGGGAAGGTGGTATCCGAAATATGAAAGCCGGCGAGTCAGTAATTAAAACCAGTAGCTCGGAGGGTGGGGTGAGGGCAGCGACCCCAGAGATGGCGTTATGGCCGCCCATAATGGCAGGGCGGGATGCGCCAACCGTCAGAACTCCAGAACACACACCACAACCACGGGGGGGGGCCCAGATGCCAGTGACCCAACCGCCTATGATCTTGTGCGGGGCGGCGGGGCCGGGTGGGGGGGGGCGAGGTCAGACACCGCCACCAACCTGGGAGCGATTACATAAGGGGCTGGGAGGGCCTCCCCGACGCCGCAGACAGCTGGGTGACGGTTGAACATATTGGCGCCAAAAATTGCGCTCTCAGAGTCACAGCCCGAGAGACTGCGGGGGACAGGCCGGTGGTTTTTGACATCTCGGATGATTGTGCCCAGGGTCTCTGTGCATGCACCCACAGCATAACGGGCTGCATTGCGCAACTACGTCCTTGCCGGGTCTTTTGCGAGTTGTTTCTGAGGGGTGACACTGACCCAGACTGGCAGTACCTGCTCAGAGGAGTGATATTTGGTTTCAGGGTAATTAACCCGGACTGTGAAGCAAAATACTGTCCGAAGTTACGGATGACCCGTGACCCAGAGCACAGGGCAGGCATAACTAAAAAACTCTCGGGCGAAATAATAAATGGCTGCATCTCAATAGTAACCGATAGGCCGACTTGCGTGCATGACATGTTCTGGATCCCCAAAGACGGTGGTGGGGGCAGGACGATTGTAGATTGCAGCAGGCCAGCCGATGACTCGGTTAATAATTTCACTGAACAGGTATGCGTAAAGTTTAACTACAACAGTGTAGACAGCGTGGCTGAAGTAATGGAGAGGGGCGACTACATGTCGACTATTGACATAAAAGACGCCTACAGGGCAGTATGTATACACCCTGACGACCGTGACAGGCAGGGGCTTCACTGGGACTTTGACCCATCCGAGGGCGCAGACTGTACTTACATGCGAGACAATAGGCTCTGCATGGGGCTGTCCTCAAGCCCGTATGTGTTCAGCAAGATATCTGACTTTGCCGTGCGCTGTGCGGTGAGGGAGGGAGTCCCACGGGTTATAAACTATCTCGACGACTACTGTCTCATTAGCTCCGACTATACTACGGGCTGCCGGGAGCAGGCTAGGATGATAGCGATCCTCAGAAGGATCGGATTCTCAATCAGCTTTACTAAACTAACTTCCCCCGACACCTCTGTCAGGTTCCTCGGGATAGTAATCGACTCAGTCGCACTTGAAATGAGGCTCCCCTCGGATAAGCTCACGAAGCTCATCGCCATACTGAAACAGGTTAGAGGCCGGCGTAAGGCCACTAAAAGGGAGCTTGAGAGGCTGGGCGGCCTACTCGCGCACTGCAGCAAGGTGATAAAGGGGGGTAGGACCTTCTGCAGGCGTATTTATGACTGTATGAACACCGTACGAGAACCTCACTTCATGGTTCGCCTCTCTAAGGGTTTCCGAGAAGATGTTGATTGGTGGTGCGGCTTTGCTGACAGATTTAATGGGAAGGCGAGGATCCTGGGGAGATTTGCCCCGTCACTCTCTACATATAGCGATGCCTCAAACTATGGATATGGGGCCTTGCATGGCAACGCATGGATTGCTGGGGCCTTCAACATGTCCGACGACGCCACCTTGAGAGTTAGACTCGGACATCACCACTTGGCGCCCCACGGGACTTGCGCAAAGGCGCACATAAATGTACGTGAGATGTGGGCGGCCTTTGCGGCTGCGGCACACTGGGGCCACCTATGGGAGAACAGTGCCGTGGTCATGATAACAGATAGCACGACAGTACGGGCCGCCCTTAACACTGGCAGATCTAGATGCCCAGAAATAATGTTCTTCCTGAGACGGCTATTCTGGATAGCGGCTGAGCGGAACTTTGAATTCTCTTCTGTGTTTATAGGCACCAAAGACAACATAATATGTGATGCCTTGAGCAGGTTAGATGATAAAGGTAGTCCAGGGCGCCTCAGAGAGGCCGACCCTACCAACAGTATGTGCTGCAGCTTCATATTTAATGATGATGACAATTCCGGTTCCAGGGGTGGCCCAGCTGAAACAGGAGCAGCTGCTGTTCCAGAGCAGCGCCTACGCCACAAACTCCATCTCAACACGGGGGGTGCAGGTTAGGCGTTACCTGGAGTTTGTCGAGAACTTCTCCGAGACGCACTCCCCCCTGCCCTGCCCACCTGCCCAGGTGGCTCTATATGCCACCTGGCTGGCCAGAACCCTGAAATACTCATCGATACTTAACTACCTTAGCGGCCTGAACTACTTCCTCCGCCAAAGGGGAGCTGAACCGATCTCATACACAAGCTACGAAGTCGCCTCCACCCTCCGTGGAATCAGGAGAGAGAGATCGGCGGCCCCGCGGCAGGCGGCCCCGATATTGCCCGGGACACTGCTGAAGATGTTCTCCTACCTATCTATGACCCAAGGTCACATCGCTTGGCGCGCTGCATTGTTGTGCAGCTTCCGAGCGCTCCTACGCAAGTGCCAGGTGACACTGTCTGAATCTGCACTCCACAGGGCTGATTTCAAATTCTTCCCATGGGGCATGATCATTTCGGTCAGACGATCAAAGACGATCCAGTTCCGGGAGCGCATCCTGGAAATACCGGTCGCCAGGTGCTTGAACACAGACATCTGTGCGGTTTACTGGACCGAAATGCACTTCGACCGGACCCCTGCCCCCCCGGACGCGCTAGCCTTCCGGATCCCCTCCGGACTGGGCGCCTCCTCGCCCCTCCCCTATGCCGTGTACCAGACAACCTTGCGAATATTCGCGGGGAAGGCAGGCTTGGACCCATCCTCGGTCTCATCCCACTCTCTCAGGCGGGGCGGCTGTACATACCTATCCCTATGCGGGGCCACCATTGAGGAGCTTCGTGCCAGGGGGGACTGGGCGACCGACACAGTCTTCACATACTTGAAAACACCTTTGACTGTAAGAATAATGAACGACATGCGCGTGGCCACCTCACTGGCGACCACTATATACTAACGATAGGGGTTGGGGGATCTCCGATCTTTGGCCTATAACCCTTGCCAGAGATTAAACTACTCAACCCACTACCTCATTTGTTTCTCCCTAATTTGTACTGGAGATATGTTTATGTGATGTATAACGGATTATGCAAGTATAAAGATACGTAAGGGTTAATTATTACTTTATTGTTATACTCCGTAAGACAACACTGTACGGGTGGCTCCACCTACCCTCCTCACCTCCACCGGATGTAGACAAGTGTCAGTCGCACCGGAGGATTTTTTCTTTTCTTTTCTTTATGGGCAAGGGCCTATAACCCTTGCCAGAGATTAAACTACTCAACCCACTACCTCATTTGTTTCTCCCTAATTTGTACTGGAGATATGTTTATATA
>JASIRB010000119.1:0-20000 GCA_030323885.1 Branchipolynoe longqiensis | reverse complement strand
ACCTCCCGCTCCTCCCTCCCCACCACCTCCTCACCTCTTCACCTCTCCTCGCTCTCCTCACCTCATGTGACTTCTATTGGTCACTTGTTTTTTGTGCTTTTTTTACGTGGAAACTTAAACCGGAAGTAGTAGGACAGTGCGTAGCGTTCACTGGGAAGTGGGCGTGGCTTCGTGGTGAGTGAGTGTGATGCACTAGACCCGTACTGCGTTACTCGAAGGAAGTGCGTTGTGTAGGCTCTAAAAGAAAGTTTGTTTTATTTAACGTCACCTCTAGAGCGCATTGATTTTGATCATCGGCTATTGGACGTCAAACATATGGTCATTCTGACATATTTCTTTGGAGGAAACCCACTGCCGCCACATAGGCTACTCTTTCCAATAAGCAACAAGGGGTCTTTTATATGCACTTTCCCACAGACAGGACAGCACATACCACAGCCTTTGATGAACCAGTTGTGGACCACTGGTTGGAATGGAAAATAGCCCAAACTGCAAATGTGTCCACAGAGCAGGATCGATTGAATGACCCACACCTTCACAGGTGGACACTCTACCGCCTAAGCTACGTCCCGCTCCCTTCTGTGGATAGTGAGCCTGTGAAGAGACCCATTGGACTGATATATGTGATGTATAACGCATTATGCAAGTATAAATGCTAGGAGGGGAATAAATGTTTCTGACTTCCTCCTGACTGACGCATTGATGGAGTGCCCCCCCTCCCTCCTCTTTCGGGCGGCGATTAGTAACCGGGTGCGCCCCCCGCCCTCCCCTGCGTCTAACACTCTGGAGGTATTTGACATATATTGAGACAAGAGGACAGTGGAGCCTTGACCTAGAGTACCTAACTGTTCTGGGATCTTACTTAGTCAAGTTAGTGCATACTTTATGAGTTTATCTGTAACCATGGATACCGCCCTAGTTGCATCTGGTGAATATACATGGCGACCTGGACGTTATTCGCCGGGCTGTGTGCGTGTGTGAAGTTGCTGAGCATTTTGGGGCATCACGTGGTATAGTTCTCAATACGTTGGATACAGTGCTGTTGGGAGAAAGTTATACCACTCTGGACACAACACTTGTATCAGTTTGTTCGCGACCGCGTCGTTGAGAGAGCGTCAAAATGTGGACACCCCACACTGTTCTCTGGATGATGACTACAGTGTCGTTGGGACTACCGTGTTGTCGATAGACAGTCACACTGTGACACCTCACTGTTCTCTGTATGATGACTACAGTGTCGTTGAGGCTACCGTGTCGTTGAGAGACCGTCACACTGTGACACCTCACTGTTCTCTGTATGATGACTACCATGTCATTGAGAGACAGTCACACTGCGGACATCCCGATGTTCCCTGTATGATGACGACCATGTCGTTGAGGCTACCGTGTCATTGATAGACAGTTACACTGTGAAACCTCACTGTTCTCTGGATGATGACTACAGTGTCATTGAGGCTAGTGTGTCATTGATAGACCGTCACACTGTGACACCTCACTGTTCTCTATATGATGACTACCGTGTCATTGATAGACAGTCACACTGCGGACACCCCACGGTTCCCTGTATGATGACTACCATGTCGTTGAGGCTACCGTATCATTGAGAGACTGTCAAACTGTGGACACCTCTCGGTTCTATGTATGGTGACTACTGTGTCATTAAGAGACAGTCACGCTGCGGACCTTACTCATCTTCGTATGATGGCTACCGTGTCATTAAGAGACCATCATCACACTGTGGACACCTCATAGTTCTCTGTATGATGACTACTGTGTCATTGATAGACCATCACACTGTGGACACCCCACGGTTCTCCTTATGGTGACTACCCTGTCGTTGAGGCTACCGTCTCATTGATAAACAGTCACTGTGACACCCCACAGTTCTCCGTACGATGACTACCGTGTCGTTGAGGCTACCGTGTCGTTGATAGACCATCACACTGTGGACACCCCATGGTTCTCCGTACGATGACTACCGTGTCATTGAGGCTACCGTGTCGTTGATAGACCATCACACTGCGGACACCCCACAGTTCTCCGTATGATGACTACCAGTACCATGGTGTTGATGGACCATCACACTGCGGACCTAACTGACCAACTCTCCGCCCTGCCCCACTTGTCGGCGGGCTGGTCCCGGGGCGCTGGCTGGGTGAGGCGGCCCCAGTGCCGGCCGGACTGCCTGCCCTGCCCGGACTCCCCGTTCCCCGTCTCCCGTCTCCTCCGTCGGGCAACTCTCCTGCCCCGCCCCGCCCAGGTCGTCCCCGGCTCTCGGTGCCTCCCCCGCCGCCAGCGCCCCACATTCCACCACTCCCTTTCCCACCCCGGCCCTGGTGCCGGCGACCCCCCATCGCCGTCGGCCCCGCCCTCCCCGGCACGGTGGAGGAGTTCTCTCCGGGAGGAGGGGCCCCGGACCGGGTGGGCGCCCCGGTGCAGGAGGTGGGGTTGCCGGGTCCGGGGAGGGACCAGCTCCAGGGGGAGCCGGACCAACTGCACCTGCTGCCAGGCCACCTCCAGTAAATGTAAGTATCGACGTGTTGCTTGGGTGGTTGTTGGGAGTTTTACGTCCTGGCAACATCTAAGCTCATATCAGGACGGGTGCCGACTTGTGACAGTGCGCACTCATGGTGGTTTTACACTATAGTGCTGCCCCACTGGGAGACAAGGCCACCAGCATCATGCCCTGATATCCCACTCAGTCGCATTATCCTGACACTGAGCCAACTATTCCTTGCTCTATCCTAATAATGCACAGTGCCAGGGTAGGAAGTGACAAGTATAAATTTTTACCTTATTAGTTTAACTCGACCAGGGTTCAAACCCATGAGTTTGAATCCCACGATCTACCAAGATGCTCAACTCATTTGGCCATCCCGTCTGGTCTATCCACGTTTATAATACATACATGTGTGTAAGTGTAGTGATCTGCACTCACCTCTCCGGGTGACCGGACCTGGTGGCCGAATTGCGAGAGCGTGAGCGAGCCTTGTGTGTGCGAGATCGGGAGTTCGGTTCCAGGTCGAGTCAAACCAATGACTTATAAAATTGATACTTGTCGCTTCCTAGCCTGGCGCTTGGCATTAACAGGATAGACCACGGACTGGTTAGTTCAGTGTCAGGATAATATGAATGAGTGTGATATCGGGTCAAGGTGCCAGTGGTCTGATTTCCCAGTTGGGCAGCACTAGAAAGTCACCACAAGTGCGCACTGTCACAAGTCGGGACCCATCATGATATGAGCTTAGATGTTGGCAGGACGTAAAACCCCAACAACCAACCAACCGACAGTAATGTCAAATAATGTCGTTCTGCCACTTAGCTGTGGTCAACCCACCATAACTACGTGTCTGGGCACAGTCTACATTATGAGTGATTTATCATTGTTGAAGCAATGTGGAGTGGAACGAAAATTTAAAGGGACAGCGTATGGACTCGCATGGCCGGTTCTGCGTGGCCAACAAAATGCTTTGTTTGTTAAGCGGCTGTCACACATCACCAGATTGGGGAAACGGAAAGAAACCGAACAAAGTCCATTGATATCGGGCAAAGTCTGGTTTGTGTCCATTGCATATCCGTTGATATCAGTTGATATCAGTTGATATCCAGCCCAGTCCGGTACAGGTTTTGAACATGCACAAAACTTGGAACGGATGCCGCCGTATTGACGTCTATGGTTCTTGACCGGTTTGAGTCTGTTTAGTCCGCTTACCGTCCGTTGGTTATCCGTTCATGTCCGTTTCATGTCCGTTTCATGTGCGTTCGTCCAGCAGCCTTTGACCCGATATCGCAACATTTTGACACATTTTAATACATTTTGATACTTATCACACCCAAAGACCCTATAATACTAAGACGACTCACTCAGCATGTACTCTGTAATCAAAATGATCAAACCCACCACTTGGTGCGCTGGCTGTTCACTTGGTTAAACAGTTGCTATATTATATGTATAAATATATATATGAATGTGAAAGATGTGTGATGATGGCAATGATGATGATGATGCTGATGATGATGTGTATTTGTTCATAGCAATTTCATATTGATGTGTATTCATACTTACCTATCTCATGTATAATATAATTGTATGTGTTTACATGTGAAACACCAACCAGCAGCCGGGCTGATCAAACCCACCACAAGGTGGCACTGCAAAATTTACATTACCATGGGAGAGATAGGGAGTGAGCCGTCTTAGTATTATAGGGTCTTTGTCACACCCGAACACCATCGGACTAGACAATTCAGTCCGTTGCTCAACCTGGTGATGTGTGACAGCCGCTTTAGTTTGTTTGTTTGAGTTTTATTAGCAGCAAGGTTTTTTTTATATGCACTTTCCCACAGACAGGACAGCACCTACCACAACCTTTGATGAACCAATTGTGGACCAGAGGTTGGACCGGACAAGTCGGTACCTGTCCTGATATGAACCGTAGATGTTGCTAGGATGCAAAACTCCAACAAATCCCCGCTCTGTCACTGATTTCCGTGAAGAAGTGGAGAATGCCCATAGGCTTGAACTTTAAAGCTCCGATGAAGCCATCAACTTTTCGATGGTCATTATTTGTTTAAGCAGGGGAAATTTCAATCGCGGACGATTGGTCTTCCTCATTCCACTGCTCCTTGCCCTAGCCTAATAATCCTGAGCGCCTGGCTAGGAAGCGACAAGTATAAATTTTTAAGTCATTGGTTTAACTCGACCAGGGTTTGAACCCACGATCTACCAACACGGGAGATGGATGCTCTAACTCATTCGGCCATCCCGTCTGGTCTTTCATAGAACCTCTTACTGCTGTAGCTTATAAGGGTAAGAATTCTTACATACAAGTGAAAATTAATTCAACATGTTTCAACTTCAAATAGCGCCAAAGTTAGCCATTTATATTAAAAGATGCTGCAAACTAAACTAAGGTAGGTTAATTATGTTGACCAACCTAATATACATGTATTTACAGCGCTGTGCGTGCCATTGTCACAGCAGGCCAGATGTAGCCGTTTCAGTTTGAGCGATTGGGCGATAATTAACTAATTATTGGTATTCCATGGATTAATTGCTGCAACAGGCGCCATGTTGTGAACCACAGGGCGACGCCAAGGGCTGTCACTAGGTGGCAGTGCAAGATGTTGCAAACTTAAAGTGGCATAATCCGATAGTTTTGAGATCCTGCCATGTATTGTTTCGTTAAAGTTGCATAGTCCGATGGTTTTGAGTTTCTGTCATTTTCTGGGATAAAATATATTAGGTTAATCGTTGTAATCTACCTTGCTTTTGTTTGAAGTAACTATTATTTTAAGCAGTTAACCTTTGAGATAATCGAAGTGCAAATGTACCAAATATATTTTGGCAAGCAGGCCAAAACTCTGACACCATAGGCTTCTGCAGTAACAGCTTCTATTAAATTGACTCGGTATTCCGTTCTATGTGGTGACAAATATTTTATAAGTGCACCAGCATCAAAGTTAGATATGTAGAATTAAATCTAGATCACTGCTTTCGTTTTGAAAATTTGATGTTTTCATCAGACTATTTAAAAAAAAAAAAAATTGTTATTGAGGCTGTATTTATACTGTCCATAGCATATAAGCCCGGGTACCCAGGCTTGTTTTCAATGCTGACCAGTTGTAGGGTTGGCATTATCTTACCACACAGTAGCTGCTGATAAGGTATTTGATTGCCTGCATTTCAGTAGCAGATAGATAATTGGTTGGTATGGTTAGTAGCCTATGTTAGTTTTTTTTAATTTTCTTGGCATATAAGTATTTTATTTTTCTACTCTTATTACTAGACTAGCCTACTCCTATTTACATATCATAGGCTTGTACGTAGCTGTGTGGTGTGTTATCTGGCTACTCTTGGCATGGTTACCTTCCATTGGGCATCCCGCTGGTGGGCCGTGACATATCACATGCCCCTTTGCAGTGCAGCTTAGTGGGGGTTTCCTAGCCTTATTTTGCACAGATATTTTTTGTAAGTTTTTAGGTCAGGAATTTGTCATTCCTTTACCGTTTGGGCATTCCACACCTTGGCAGCCATTTCCAGCGTGCTTCTCTCGTGAGCTTTTATTTGACTATGTACCTTTAACTATATTGGGTTAATTTTTATTATGTACCCTATCGTATTTTTTGGCTTACTTTATATTTTATAGAGTTAACTTTGGAAACATTTGCTGTGAAAACACGCAACATAACTTTTTATGTGCACACCGAATTGCTGGACATGGGCTTTGGTTTACTCATTTTAGAATATCGCAACATGGCATTGCAGCACCAAACTGCAATGAATGTTTAATGAGTGCACCAGTGTCTTTTCTTGAAGATTTATACTGCCTATCATGGATAAGTCTGAATAGACTTGTTTTCACCATTAGACAGTTTGTCGATAGAAAGCCCGAGCCTACACTTTTACCGACCCAAGGGATTTTTAACCTCCCACACCACATAGACATGGTATGAGAGCAACTGGCCTTTGATGACGCTGTAAGTTATACACAGCGGTGGAAATCCAAATTGGCAGAGGTGGGGCACGGGGAATCAAACCACTGACCTTCAGATTAGGAGTCCGACCTAGAAAAAAGTCAGACACTCTAACCACTCTACCACAGAGAACACCACGTTCTGAGTGTCTGAGTTGGACATGTAGGATCAAGTATAGGTCAGTGTGTAAGTTTTGAAAATCTGATGCTTTCATCGCAATATACAACTTTAATACGTTGCCAACACATTGGTGTCCCGTGCTGGTAGATCGTGGGGTCGTGGGTTCCGAACCCTGGTCGAGTCAAACCAATGACTTAAAAATTGATACTTGTCACTTCCTAGCCAGGCGCTCGGCGTTATTAGGACAGGGGAAGGACTGGTGTGCTGAGTGTCAGGATAATGTGACTGAGTGGGATACCAGGTCATGGTGCCGGCAGCCTGGTTTCCCAGTGGGGCAGCACTATAAAGTCACCAGGAGTGCGCACTGTCACAATTTGGTACCCGTCCTGATATGACTAGGACTTAAAACAACAACAAACAAACAAACAAACCATAATGGTTCTGTGGCAATCTCACACTTGTCAGGTTGTATTATGTGTCCACACCAACAAACAGTGACGCATCATCAACACATGGTTTGGGGTTTTACATTCTAACACCATGTACGGTCATGTCAGAATGCCCCCAATAGCCGATGTTTACTTTTTTATACCGGGGGTGGGGGTGCGAGGGGGGGAAGGGGGGGGGGGTCGTTAAACAAACAAAGAAATATCAGGAGGACTACTGAATTGTGACAAGTATAAACTTTGTAAGTCACTGATTTGACTCGACCGGGAATTGAACTCCCCGAACTTCCGCACGGGAGGCCTGCGCCCTACCGATTCGCACACCGCGACCGGTCACACACATAATCTTATGTCGTCGGGTGATTGGTTGTTGGAGTTTTACGTCCTGGCGACATCTAGGGTCATATCAGGACAGGTACCCACTTGTGACAGTGTGCACTCATTGTGATTTTATAGTGCTGCCCCACTGGGAGACCAGGCCGCCAGCACCATGACCCGATATCCCACTGAGTCACATTATTCTGACTGAGCTAATCAGTCCATGCCCTATCCTAGTAATGTCAAGTGCCAGGCTAGGAAGCCACAAGTATAAATTTTATGTCATTGGTTTGACTAGACCGGGAACCGAACTTCGGATCTCCCGACCGGGAACCGCGCTCTACCAATTCGGCCACCGCGCCTGGTAAAAATACTAAAATCCTCGGAGTGCATGCCGGAGTCATTTCTGAATCCCTGTCAGTCTATATCCACCGATGCCTAGCCTGGCACTAGGCATTACTAGGATACGGTAAGGACTGGTGGCGCCCTGGGGCCGTATGCAGGAGTCAGTGTTAGCGATGCAAAACGGTGTTTGGTGGGAATTCCGGTTTAGCGGGGAAAAATGGTATGCACGAGTCAGTCTTAGGCCTAACACCAAAGGCTTAACCAGTGTTACCTTACCCCTAAAAAATATTAGGTTTAGCGAGTTTATTAGGCCCAAATCTATTCAATGCTGTCATATTTAACAGAATTACATACGCAATAAGTGAAATTTGACCAATTTAACCCTAAATTCGAAGCTTTATTAAGGCTACTGCCGCATTGGCGGCGATATTAATAGTCATATTTTCGAATCGACGAACGTAAAATAAACAAATCGCCCCCGCCGCCGCTTTCCATACTAGCGGCGGCGACGGTTTGTTGACTGTACCTTCGTCGATTCGAAAATATAACTTTTGATATCGCCGCCAATGCGGCGGTAGCCTTAATAACGCCTCGAATTTAGGGTTAAATTGATAAAATGTCACTTATTGCGTATGTAATTCTGTTAAATATGATCGCATTCAATAGATTTGAGCAACAAACGCAGAGGGATTTCCCAAATCTATAAATAAATTCACGGTTAGGTATAATGAAAGTGTTACGCGATCCTGCATACGACTTGACACAGTTCCCGACGTCGGTGATAGCTAAACGGTAACAGGCTCTAACACCAAACCCCGCTAACACTGACTCCTGCATACGGGCCCTGGTCTCCCAGCTTGTACAGTCAAAGATGTGTACAACTCTGGAAGCCTCTTCAAGTTTCCACTAGGTGGCGCCACAACCATCTGCTGAATCGCTGACAGGTTTGGAACAACATGATGGTTGTTGGAGTTTTTACATCTAAGGTCATATCAGGACAGGTATCGACTCATTACAGTGCGCATTCATGGCGACTTTATAGTGCTGTACCACTGGGGAAATAAGGCCGCTGGCCCCATGATCCGGATTGAGCAACGGACAGAATTGTCTAGTCCGGGCATCATAAGTATCAAAATGTATTAAAATGTGTCAAAATGGCGGGATATCGGGTCAAAGGCCACCTGACGAACGGACATGGAACGGACATGGAACGGACATGAACGGATAGCCAACATAAGCGTACTAAACAGACTCAAACCGGACAAGAAACATAGACATCAATGTGGCGGCATCCGTTCCAAGTTTTGTGCATGTTCAAAACTTGTTCGGACACAAACCGGACTATCAACAGACTTCGTTCGGTTTCTTTCCATTTCCTCCAATCCGGTGATGTGTGACAGCCGCTTTAGACTCAGCTAACCAGTCCTTACCCTATCCTAGGAATACCTCACGCCAGGCTAGGTAGTGACTAGTATCAATTTTATAAGTCATTGATTTGACTCGACCGGGAATCTAACTCCCGACCTTCCGAACGGTAAACCTGTGTTCTACCGATTCGGGCACCGGGTTCGGTGTTACACGAATTGACAATTTTTCTTTTTTTTTTCTTTTTTTGTGATGGGTGTATTTATGCTGCCAATAACGGTTAAGTCTAATGACTTGTTTTCGCCGCTAGACAGTAATAGTCTTGTGACTCCCCTTCTTTTTATCACTTTCAGTTGTTGTGTAGCTAACTGATTGATTGATTGGTGGTTGTTTTACGCCGTGTCGGCAGCATAGGCCATATTCACGGCGAGAAATGTTTGTTTTTTGTTCAAACCATCGCTTTTACATGTAAAAGCAGACAATCAATTATGATTGCCTGCTTAGCTAACTACTGCATGCATTCTTTCTCTGTTTGTAAGCATTCTCCCACATCCCCCAAACCTCTGTGAGTTTGTTCGTTCTACATCGGATAATTGTTTCATTACAAATAGTTAATTTCTCTGAATGTCTTCACCTTGCTGTGGTTAGTGGTCATTAGGTTTTGATTTTAAGTTTAAAGTTTACCTTTTGTATGTAAAACTTTGCTTGAATTATCAGTGTATTTTCTATTTATTTATTTATCTATCTTTCTTTTTCTTTTTTAATTCATTTGATTTGTTGTTGTCATTAGTCTAGCGGTGCATTTAGCTCTCTTTTGATTAATTTTGTATATGTTTCTATTGTCCCTGTACTTCTTTCTTCTACTCCCAGTGTATTCCATTCCCTTGCCTTCATGTACTCAGTACTCCTCTCGATCTAGTTAACATACTTATCTATCATAGCCTGTCACTTTTGATAGCTTTGACTCGACCGGGAATCAAACTCCTCGACCTTCCGCACGAGAAGCCTGCGCTCTACCGATTTGGCCATGGCGTCAGGCAGGGTTCTGTTTTGACAGGGAGTGAATGGATGAGTGATTAATGGCCTGGAGTCAGTTTACTTATTTTATTAATGTTTTTATTTATATCCTATGGTTAATGACATATGTAGAAATAGAAAATGAGTAGGGTTAATCATATATTCGTTATATATTTCTTTGAAACAAGTTTTTGTTGACATATTTGACATTTTAATATTTAGAACAAGAATTACTTCTGACTAGTCAATGCTGATGTAAGCATCAGCCTGTAAAGTGACTGAAATTGTATGTTTCTTAGCTCAAAATGCTTAGTTATTGAGAGTTGTGTCTTAAACATATTCATTATATTATTATATTGCATCCTTCCGTCCATGTTTATGCCAAATTGTTATGTATTTTATTAATTTTGAATAAAATGGAAGTTTTGCTCTACGCGTATTGGCAAACTCAATGGCTGTACGCCTTTGCTTTGCTGCCAGCGCCGTTTTCAGCGCATTTGCAGTCGGAACGGTGATCTAGTCTATTAGGAGCTGCCCACTCTCATTTTGTCGCAACTTGGGCCGTATTCGACTCGGGTCATCCAAACCACTTTTGGTGCATGCGCAGACCCTACAATTTCGGGTTGCATCAACGAACACGCTCATACCAGACGGGATGGCCGAATGAGTTAGAGCGTCCGTCTCCCGTGCTGGTAGGTCGTGGGTTCGAGTCCCGGTCGAGTCAAACCAATGACTTTAAAATTGATACTTGTTGCTTCCTAGCCAGGCGCTCGGCATTATTAGGATAGGGCAAGGACTGGTGTGCTCAGTGTCAGGATAATGTGACTGAGTGGGATACCAGGTCATGGTGCCGGCGGCCTGGTTTCCCAGTGGGACAGCACTATAAAGTCGCCATGAGTGCGCACTGTCACAAGTCGGTACCCGTCCTGATATGACCTTAGATGTTGCTAGGACGTAAAACAACAACAAACAAACAAACGAACACGCTCAGCGTGGGGGGAAATGGTGGCCTTATGGAAAACTTTTGTTATTTTAATAACCAATATAACTTTGTAGTACATGACACACACAGGTACCAGCACACATGCTTCTGGTACCCCCAGCCAAGACGTGGGGGACTGGGGTCGGATCGTTTTGCACACGGCCCGTGTATTTTTAGGTTCACCTCGAGGTGTTCTAGTTGAAATCCTGACGACTCGGGTGACCCGGTGTTGCAGTTTCCGCCATCCGCCAGTTTCCGCAGTACGCATCGCTTCTGCGCATGCGTCAAAATCGAACAGCATCGTCAGTAACCTTATAAACTTAATATAATGTCTTTGGTAAAAATGTTTTCCATATGTGTGCCAAGCGATTTGTTTCTAGGTAGTGTAGTTTTAGAGATATTTCACTTTTTCTGTATTTTCTGTATGAAGATTGCTCACAACCATTGAAAACGCCTTGAGTTTGATGGTACGCGCAGTGCAAAACATTAGTTTTATTCAAATTTAATAGGAATCAAGAACCCTAACCTTATAAATTTAAGATAATCTTTTTGGTAAAGATGTTTTCGATATGCATACCAAGCGATTTGTTTCTAGGTGGTGTGGTTTTAGAGATATTTCACTTTTTCGGTATGAAGATTGCTCTCGGCCATTGACAATGCATTTGAGTACATGCATACCATGGAAACTGGCGGACGCCGGAAACTGCGACAGGGAAGCATCATAATCGAATACGGCCTTAGTGACTAACCAGTCCGTGCGTAAGGATTTAGGTTCCAAGGACATCTGAGGATTATATGCATGTGAGCCTGTCTCAGAAGGTGGTAACTCTTCTTTTTTGTTGTCCATTGTAACGATTGACACAAAACAGCACAGAAACGGTTACACTGAAAACACAAGGACATTTGCTTCAAATCAATAAGTATTCTATTGGGATTATGAAACACCATGTAAAAAACAAATCAGTTTATCCTGAGCAAATGCATAAGCAGATAGTATGTTGATCGTTTCAATCGACAAAGTTTTGTCAACGTTTGTCAAAGTTTTGTTGTGGTGGCAAAGTGGTCGTAAGTGGTGGCAAAGTGGGCACAAAGTGGTCGCAAGTGGTCGCAGGGCGTAGTGTGACTGGGGCTTTATAGTTAACGGGTCAATAACGCCCTGTGTCCGGCTCACACCCATCCACTCTAGGGTTGCCAACCCTTACAGTTTCGTCCTAAAATGTACAATATGTTATGTCCTCATTATCACGTTCCGCCGATCTTCGGGGTTTTTTGGTGGGTTTTTTTTTTATGTTTTTTTTTTTTTTTTTAATTTAAGAAAAAATCCAATTGAATAATATCTTTTTTCAGCACTGAGACAGAATTTTCCAATGTTAGCAACCCTGCATTACGCTTGATATAGTAATATATCAATCTGACAGATTATTATGTCCAAAATGCACAACAGAGCATCTAAGATTTAAACCTTTTTTGTCGGGGGACTACCAACCCCCTAATATAACATCCCTTAAGATCTTTTTCCAATTTTACCCACAACTGGTTCATCAAAGGCTGTGGTATGTGCTGTCCTGTCTGTGGGAAAGTGCACATAAAAGACCCCTTGCTGCTTATCAGAAAGAGTGGCCTATGTGGCGGCATGAGCGGGTTTCCTCCAAAGAAATATTTCAGAATGACCATATGTTTGACTTCCAATAGCCGACGATAAAAATCAATGCGCTCTGGAGGTGTCGTTAAATAAAACAAAGTTGTTTATTTTGGTGTTCTCTGTGGCGGAGTGGTTAGAGTGTCTGACTTTTTTCTAGGTCAGACTCCTAATCTAAGGGTCGGCGGTTCGATTCCCCATGCCCCCAGCTCTGGCAATTTGGATTTCCACCGCTGTGTATAACTTACAGCGTCATCAAAGGCCGGTTGCTCTCATACCATGTCTATGTGGTGTGGGAGGTTAAAAATCCCTTGGGTCGGTAAAAGTGTAGGCTCTGGCTTTCTATCGACCAGCAGTGGAGTGGGGAAGACCAGTCGTCTGTGACTGGGATTTCCCCTGCTTGGGACAACTAATGTACCAAACAAAAAAAAAGAGAGACAAATAAGTGTTCACACTTCCTGTCTACCATTCGCTATATCACTATATTTTCCAATTCTACCAAACCTGCCCGGAGCGCCGCACTGTAGCGTAGTTCGGCACCAGTCCGCCAGCTGGCAGCACTGGGCGGCCGATGCCCGGTAACCTGGAGTTCCATTTTCCGCCACACCGAGTCGCGTCACATCACACCCCTCCTGTCTCGTCGGGACTCGTCGGGTGGGTCTCAGTGGGACCACGTGGGTTTAGATTTAGAACACCCTACCGACCGTTGTTTTATTAGTGCCTAGTGAGCGATGCGTGACGTCACGCGCTTTGGATGACGTTGCTTCGCGACTATGGTTACGGTGGGATCATCAGGTCGCGGTGCATGCTGGACAGGATTCGGCGTCAGAATGAGTTGAGCTCAGGTAAGTTGATAATGACAGCTCAGCGGTCACTGTGACTGAGCAGTGCGTTGCCACCACACGCTCGCATACGTTAATGGAACGTTAGGCGTACGTTATATACACCAGAGATACGTGGAGGGCACGGTTGAACGTACGGCTAACATGTCCCAACGTATCCCGACCTACCCCTGATGTGCTCCTAATGTACGCCGACGTACGCCTAGCGTCATCATCATCATCATCATGCTGTCGGTCGCGATGCGACAAAGACTGCTTTCATTACTTGACTGCCGCTCTCCATTTAGCTCTCTGCTGTGAGAGTTGCATCCATGAGTCGGTCTTAATGTCTCTCAGCTTCAGGTTTCTCTTGATGGTATCTTTGAACCGGAGACGGGACGCCCTCTCTTTCTGTAGCCAGAAGACAGTTGAGAATAGAGGATCTGGTTTGGTAGCCTGTCTGATGACATCCTCATGAGCTGTCCAGTCCACCGGAGATTCTTTTTGATCAGAAGATCTTCCATAGAGGGCAGCCCCATCCGTTCGAGTATTTCCTTATTCGTCAACATTTCAGGAAAGCTGCCTGCAAAAGTGTTGAAGTGCTGCTGGCTTTTGCAAGTTACCAGCGGCACTCTCTCGGGGAGCAAATAGAGGTTTCACACCGGCAAGAACATGTCAAGACAGGCGCAAAACTATTTGTCCCTGCAGTGGCTGGTTGGGAGATGTTGGGAGTTCCATACATCAACCGCCCTTAATGCTGCTACAGTGACATGGTTTTCTGTTTAGGGTTTGCTCCCTTAGCCTTTGGTTCTGTCAAGGACCTGTACCAGAAGATAGTGGTTTAGAACTCTGCAAGGCAGGGGCGTCAAACTCCCTGAGGTATTGCTATACCTGCCTAGAGTACACATAGCGTATAAGGAACGTTCTCTGTCGCGGAGTGGTTAGAGTGTGTGACTTTTTTCTAGGTCAGACTCCTAATCTGAGGGTCGGCGGTTCGATTCCCCGTGCCCCCAGCTCTGCCAATTTGGATTCCCACCGCTGTGTATAACTTACAGCGTCATCAAAGGCCGGTTGCTCTCATACCATGGCTATATGGTGTGGGAGGTTAAAAATTCCTTGGGTCGGTAAAAGTGTAGGCTCGGCATTATTAGGATAGGGCAAGGAGCAGTGGAATGAGGAAGACCAGTCGTCTGTGACTGAAATTTCCCCTGCTTAATCAACTAATGAACACAAAAAAACACTTTAGTGTCAGCCTGTACTGCTACATATAACTAGCTACCGGTACAAGTCCCACATGTTTTTGAAGTTCATTTTTTAAATTTTTGATAAAAGTATGACCACCCAGATTAATGAAATGGACATGTAATTAAACTAGAAATCATAAAATACTTATATATTTTTTTTTGCGCTCCAACCGCATTCGTTTATGCAACCCGAGTACGTAGGATCTGCGCATGAGCAAATAAATGGTTGGGATGATCCAAGATGATTAATCAATGTCGGCCCTGGCAACCGTTCGCCGACCATTGTTTTTCCCGCCCTTTTTCAACTATGGTCGCAAGGATGTCGCCGGCTTTTAGTCATAAATTGGTCGCGAGTGGACAGCTGGAGTTTTACGTCCTGGCAAGATCTAAGGTCATATCAGGATGGGTAGCGACTTGTGACAGTGCGCACTCATGGCGACTTTATAGTGCTGCCCAAAGGGAAATCAGGTCGCCGACACCATGACCCGATATCCAGGCGATGATTGTAAAGGGGGTGGGTTGATGTGTGGTGAGGTGCAGGTGTGTCTGTGTGTGTGTGGGGGGGGGCGTGCATTTGGTGGTTGTGGGGGGGTGTTGGGAGTTGGGGGTGCGGTGGGGAGGGGGGGGGGGAGAAAGCTTTAAGGGACAAAGACACTGAGTGTATTTAACTCTGACTGCCTTCACTTGATCACAGACAGAAAGGATCGATGACAGGTGACACCAGTTGGGTCTGTTTTTATTTTGGTTTTGGCTGAGAACCAGGTCTTTTCCAAGTCACTTCAACCCTCCGTCTCCCCCGTCCCCGTCCCTGTCCCCCCCCCCCTCCCCCTCAGCTCCCCTCCCCTCCCTCCCTCCCCTCCCCTCCCCTCCCCTCCCCCCGCTCCCCTCCCCTCTCCTCCCCTCCCCCTCCCCCTCCCCCTCCCTCCGCTCCGCTCCCCTACCCCTACCCTCCCATCCCCTCCCCTCCCCCTCCTCTCTGCACCGTTCCGCTCCTCTCCTCTCTCCCCTCCTCCTTCCCTCCCTTTCCCTTCCTGTCCACAGCCGTCCCGTCGTCCCCTCCCCTCCCCTCCCATCCCCCGCTCCTCCCCTCCCCTCTCCTCCCCTCTGCCCTCCCCCTCCCCCCCCTCCCTCCGCTCCCCTCCCTCCCTACCCTCCCCTCCACTCCCTTCCCCTCCCCTCCCCCTCCCCTCACCCTCCCCTCCCCTCCTCTCCCCCTCCTCTCCCCCTCTCCTACCACCCCTCCCCTCCTCTCTGCACCGTTCCGCTCCTCTCCTCCTCCCCTCCTCCTCTCACTTCCCCTTCATTTCTCCTACCGTCCCGTCCCGTCCCTCCCCCTCCCCTCCCCTGTCCCTCCCCCTCCCCACTCCACTCCAATCCACTCCCCCTCCCCCCTCCCCTCCCCTCCCTCCATTCCCCTCCAATTCCCCTCCATTCCCCTCCCCTTCCCCCTCCCTTCCCCTCCCCTCCCCCCCCTCACCCCTCCCATTCCTCCCCCCTCCCCTCCCATTCCCCTCCCCTCCCTTCCCCTCCCCTCCCCTGCCATCCCCTCCCCTCCATTCCCCTCCCTTCCCTGCCTCCCCCTCCCCCTCAATTCCCCTCACCTCCATTCCCCCCCCTCCCTTCCCTTCCCTCGACTTTATAGTGCTGTCCCACTGGGAGACCATGCCACCAGCACCATGACCTGATATCCCACTCAGTCACATTTGTCCTGACGCTGAGCAAACCAGTCCTTGTCCTACCTTAGTAATGCCGAGCAGCTGGCCGTGAAGCGACAAGTATCAATTTTTAAGTCATTGGTTTTGACTCGACCAGGTGGGTGTTGGTGGTGGAGGGGAGGAGTATCAGTGGAGATTACGACCGAGGCTGGAGGCCAATGAGGATAGAGGATATCAGAAATGCTCTATAGTTGGTATAATAAACAAGCAAGCACATTAATCTTTTCATAAGGTGATGCTTTGTCATGGCCAACCCGGACCACATTTACATTGTGGTACTAACAGGGCTAACTTGGTTTGGTCAATAACTTACTGTTACTGGGTTGTGAAAAAAAGAGTATTTAAAAAAAGTTAATTTAAAAAAACAAAAATTTTAAGTAATACAACTAATTTAATTTTTTGTAAAGAACCAAATGTTAAACCCACAAAAACCCCACACAAACACGCCAGACAAAAACATTCCCACAAAACCTACACAAAACAAAAATAAAATACCTTAACAAAACATCACAAAACATACACAAAAAAACAAAAACACCCCCAAAAATACTCACAAAAGCTAAAAAAAAACACACAAAACCACAAAGAAAACACGAAAACACACAGAAACACAAAAACACACCTCAAAATCACACAAAAAAACGTTGTCACGGGTCTGTCTGTATCTGTCCTGGCATGGTATTAGATGTTGCTAGGATGCAACACCCCAGCGAGCAGTGTGCATGCATGCGTGCGTCCCCCCCCCCCGCGCGCGCGCGCGCGCGTGTGTGTGTGTGTGTGTGTGTGTGTGTGTGTGTGTGTATGTGTGTGTGTGTGTGTGTGTGTGTGTGAATGTAGCATGTGTGTGGCATGTGACTAGTTCACTAATTGTGTGGTGTGGCTGGTTCGAGCGTTAATTGCGATGCTTTGTCCAGTTGAACAGTAATTGTAGGGATGTATCACTTGGAACGTTACAAATCACACGTTGGCATGGTTTAATAGCAACTCACAGACACCCCCCCCCCCCTTCCTACACACACACCTCACTCCCTCCCTACACCATCTGTCTGCAAACTGTAGGCACACATGGAGACCAGACTGAGTCGATACTGGCAGCGTTCAATGCCTGGCGTCAACTGGGCCGATACACCCCGACAGGACTGTCGATACTGGCAGCGTTCAATGCCTGGCGTAACCTAGGCCGATACACCCCAACAGGACTGTCGATACTGGCAGCGTTCAATGCCTGGCGTCAACTGGGCCAACATACCCTGACAGGACTATCAATAATGGCAGCATTCAATGCCTAACGCCAACTGGGCCGACAGACCCCAACAGGACTGTCAATACTGGCAGCGTTCAATGCCTGGCATGAACTGGGCCGATAGACCCTGACAGGACTGTCGATGCTGGCAGAGTTCAATGCCTGGCACCAACTGGGCCGAGAGACCCCGACAGGACTGTCGGTACTGGCAGTGTTCAATGCCTAGCATCAATTGGCGGCGTTCAATGCCTAGCGCCAACTGGGCTGACAGACCCCGACAGGACTGTCAATACTGGCAGTGTTCAATGCCTGGCATGAACTGGGACGACACACCCTGACAGGACTGTCGATACTGGCAGCGTTCAATGCCTGGTGTGAACTGGGCCGATAGCCCCCGACAGGAATGTCGATACTGGCAGTGTTCAATGCCTCGGGCCAACTGGGCCGATAGCCCCCGACAGGACTGTCGATACTGGCAGTGTTCAATGCCTGGCACCAACTGGGCCGATACACCCCGACAGGACTGTCGATACTGGCAGCATTCAATGCCTGGCGCCAACTGGGCCGATAGACCCCGACAGGACTGTCGATACTGGCAGTGTTCAATGCCTGGCACCAACTGGGCTGATAGAATCGAACAGGACTGTCGATACTGGCAGCGTTCAATACCTGGCATCAACTGGGTGTGGTGGGGGTTTTAGGGATGTGGTGGAGGTGTAGGTGTGTGGTGGGGGTGGGTGTGTGTGTGGTGGTGATGTAGGGGGTAGTGGGGTATATGTAATGTGTGGTGGGGTGTAGGGGAGGGAGGTATAGGTGTGTGTGGTGGGGAGGTGGGTGGGGGTTTTAGGGATGTGGTGGGGGTTTAGGATGTGGTGGCGGTGTAGGTGTGTGGTGGGGTGGGGGTGTGTGTGTGGTGATGTAGGTGTAGTGGGGTATATGTTGTGTGTGGTGGGGTGTAGGGGAGGGAGGTATAGGTGTGTGTGTGAGGGAGGTGTGGGGTTTAGGGTGTGGTGGGGTTTAGGGGTGTGGTGGGGGTTATGGGGTGTGGTGGGGTGGGTGTGTGTGTGGTGGTGATGTAGGGGGTAGTGGGGTATATGTGTGTGTGGTGGGGGTGTAGGGGAGGGAGGTATAAAGGTGTGTGGGGTGGGGAGGTGGTGGGGGTTTAGGGGTGTGGTGGGGTTTTAGGGTGTGGTGGGTATAGAGGTGTTGGTGGGGTGTAGGTGTGTGGTGGTGGGGGGTTGGTGGGGGTAGTGGGGGTACATGTGTGTGTGGTGGGGTGTGTGGGTGGGGGTGTAGGGTTGTGTGTTGTGGGGTGAAGGTGCATGGTGTGTGTGTGTGGTGGGGGTTTAGGGATGTGGTGTGTGGTCTGTGTTTAGGATTGTGTGGTGAAGTAGCGGGTAATGGGGGTATATATGTGTGTGGTGGGTGTTTAGGGGTGTGGTGGGGGTGTAGGTGGTGGTGTGGTTGGGATGTGCTGGGGGTGTAGGTGTGTTGTGCGGAGTGTAGTGGGGGTTTAGGGGTGTGGTGGGTGGGTGTGCTGGGGGCTTAGGGATGTGGTGGAGGTGTAGGGGTGTGTGGCGGGCGTTGAGGGTGTGTGTGGTTGGGCTGTAGGTGTGTGTGTAGCGTGTGTGTGGTGGGTGGGTGTGGTGGGTGTGTACGTGAGTGTGCTTGGGGTTGAGGGGGTGCGGTTGGGGGGTAGGGGTGTGTGCTGGGGGTTGAGGTGGTATGGTTGGGATGTAGGTATGTGTGTAGGGGGTGTGTGGTGGGTGTGGGTGGTGGGTGTGTAGGGTGTAGTGAAGGCGTTTGGGTGCCTCATAGAGCAGCACCTCGCAGCTGCGTAGCTGGCCTCGGTCTGGTTTCAACAAGGCCGGGCCATGAATAGTGTCAATAGACAGATTGTAAATATCACAAATTAGCATATCACAGAGGAATAAATAATTAAAGGAGCAGCACCGCCAATTTATATACATATAATACTTTATTACACATATTATATAAATACACATATATTATATAAATATCTATATATTATATAAATACACATATATTATATAAATCTCTATATATTATATAAATACATATATATTATATAAATATCTATATATTATATAAATACACATATATTATATCAATATCTATATATTATATAAATACACATATATTATATAAATATCTATATATTATATAAATACACATATTATATAAATATCTATATATTATATAAATACACATATATTATATAAATATCTATATATTATATAAATACAC